>JBBBDQ010000323.1:1857500-2155000 GCA_037127315.1 Ascarosepion bandense | reverse complement strand
AAAATTGCACAAATGTTTTGCTTTTTAGAGCGCTTTTGGCCACAATTTTAGTCATTATCAAGGATGAATTCTATTTTACGTTTGATGGAATAAGTATTTTGTTCATATGTGTAATGTCGTGTGTGTGTCTTATATTCCGAACACGGTAAGCATGTTGTTGCCGTGTTTATAACCGTGTTCAGAATGAAATACACACACACACGACTCTGCACACTTACATAAACACTACACATATTCAGTCACACGTAAAATAAAATTCTTCCTCGAAATGACTAAAAATATAGCCGAAAGCGTTCGGAAAAAGAAAAACATTTGGGTAATTTTTATGTGATTTATGTTCCTACTGCTAGTGCTTCCAAGTGAATGTTCCGTGTATCAGATGCCAGCAGGTTCTCAAGACATCAAGAGAAGGTGCATTCTTTTTCAGGTCCTGTCTTTCGGTCATCTCAACCGATGTAAGGCCTTTCCCTTACCTAATTCGACTCGGCATTCTTTCAGGTGTAGGGATCATTTTTCTACCAAACTTTTATCATTTATTATAAAAGGGCAGCCCAAAATGCCAAATACAGGTCGGGGATACCAGAATCAAGCAGGTACAAAAATTTAAATACCTGGGAAGCGTTATAACAGAAGACGGAAAGTGCGACACAGAGATCCGAAGGCGAATTGGTATAGCGAAGGAAGCATTCCAGAAGTTGAGTAACGTATTAAGAAACAGGACAATTTCGCTAAAAACTAGGAATAGAGTACTGGATTGCTACGTGATATCCGTCCTTCAATATGGCAGTGAATGCTGAACAATACATCAAAGATGAAGGAAAAACTTGAAGCAACTGAAATGTGGTTCTACAGAAGGCTCGTATCTCATGGATCGAGCATGTGAGCAATGATGAGGTCCTAGAAATGATGGAAACAAAAAGGAAAATAATACTGAGCATCAGGAAGAGACAGCTAAAGTTCCTGGGACATGCAATGAGGAAGGAGGGCTTGGAGAACCTGATACTAACAGGCCAGATAGAGGGGAAAAGAGACAGGGGAAAACAACGGATTACATATTTAAAGGAACTAATCATGTGGATGTCAGAACGAGGATTGCATGGTGTAACAGGAGAAGGTGTGCTCAGAGCCACCAGGAATAGGGAAACGTGGAAAGCCATAATCGCCTACGCCCTGAAGGGACAGGGCACATAGAAGAAGATAGTGACTTCGCTTTCCCGCTGCTGCTTGGGTATTCTTCAGGGTATCGCTTACTCGATACTAGTGAGCCGTAACCCTCCCCGCAAGAACGCATCTGTGTATCTACTGCAATCAACCTCAAAAGAGAAAATATTTAGAACTGCCACTCAGCGTCTTGACATTCTTCCACCTGTTTTTTTTTTTTTGTTTTTTTTTTCATACTTCTCTTCCGTGTTTCCTTCACAGGGAAATGTGAGTTCAACGACATCAACAACCTTCCTTTTCACACATGTTTTCTATGTGCCGCGTCTCTTCAGGATATGGACGATTATAGCTCTCCAAAATTTCCTATACCCTGTGGCCCTTAGCAGTTTTTCTCCTTTTGCTAATCAATATGCTCCGTGAGAATAAAGTTAGCGAATCTCTTCTTTCTCATGATGTGCATAAGGAATTTCAACTGATTCAATCTCTTACTGATTCGATGATAAGCATTCTTTTTGGTGCTATTTTCTTTAAGGCTTCCTCGTTACTAACTCATTTCCTCGTTTACTCACTCCGTATATGGAATTCTCAGTATCCTTCTGGAGAACCACATTTCTGTTGCCTCCATTTTTCTCTTCAACAATGAGGGCATTGTCCAGAATTTAATCTAAACTTATTTATAAATGAAAAGTTCTCTCTGTGTGTGTATGTGTGTGTGTCCGTTACCTATAGACTCCGAAACGGCTGAACCGATTTTCTTGAAAATTTATACAATTGTACTATAAGCGTCTGCGGGTGTTCTTAGCTAGGTTCTGTGTCGAGGTACCCCCGATAAATATCGAAAATCGATAATCGAAAAAATTCGGTTATAGAAAGAGTGGTCTGATTTTAATCAAATTTGATACACTCATGGACAAAGACATAAGAAATGATATTAAGAAGTTACAAGGTTGCAGTTCTTACAATAGTGCAGAAAATCGATAATATATATATATATATATATAAGGCAAGATGTTTGTGTGTGTATCTGTTTATCTGCCTGTATGTCTGTGTTTTTTTTTTTTCATCCCTTTTATTTTAGTTTTTGCTTCGAGCTTGGCTCTAAGTAGGTATAATTGTAGTTCTTAGTTTCAGCCATGATACCATTTACTCAGAGGACTCATTTAGCCTTCAAAATTCAGTTTACGACGAAAAAAACTTATTTGATATCGATACCGGGAAATCAAAATTTGATTTACATCCATTCATTTTTCTTTCAGTCTACGGTTTCGCTTTAACTGGAAACAACTATTGTTTTTCAGTCTTTCGTGCCAAAGTTCAAAGAGTCTAAACTCCAGGACCATGGTTTAGTTTTAAAGCTTTCATTACACCCGAGCAACGCAGGGCTATACTGCTAGTGCAATATAAAAAGATAGATAAAATATAGCAACCCAGCACATTTTTTGTTTGTAACAATTTTTCCCGTTTCTGGTACTTTGCTTCGCTTTTGGATAACATCTTTCTTTAATCCAATGCGTTTTCGGATTTCGGTGTCGCATAGCTTTGACTGATCCTTGTTGGGACGAAATTTTTGCAGCCAGGTAAATCAGGTTACACTGTGCCATAGCCAATATAAGGTTTCATCGCTCCCAACTCAGGTATTGTTTGATGAAGCTATTTCGACCAGAAATAAAGAATGTAATAAAGTGCCGACTCCATTGATTCTGTCATTTTTTGTCCTCATTTATTTCATCCATTTGCTCCTTTGGTAACCATATTTTTTTAATAGATTCGCCAGAAGCAAGTCAATACTGCCACTAGTGCACAGTGGGGGTTGTTACAAGTAAGAAGAGCAAAAAGAAAGTGGAACAAGATACGTGACGTTGGGGGGAGAAAAAGAAAACGATGGGAATCAAAGGGATAAAAGATGGCAATTGACGTTGCATTTAAATTTTTGCAGATTGTAGTTGTCAGGGAAGCAAATGTACTGAAAGAAGTGCGAGAAAAAGAACTAATAGAGTAGAAGAGGCTGGTTACATTTCACCGTTTTCACTGTATAGAAGACTTTGAGTATTTTATTCACTCTCCAGTGCTATCTGTTCAATATTTTATGGAATGTTTAAATACCAGGTCGGTAGAAATTGTTCCCTGAGAAGGAAAATATTTCTGAGGTTGTCATCTGTTGGTGGTTTCTATGACTGTTATCAAATTTGTGATATTAGTATGGTATAATTTGTTATTTCGTGATTTTGGATTACTCATAATTCCCGATTTATATCAATCGCACTATCGGAATGTTTGGACTTGCCACCCATCTTGGAAAGCCCAGATTGTTTGGATGAGGAGGTTTAGAGACAGCTGTATCGGCAGCATTACCGTTATTCGCATAAATTATAGGGCTATTAGGAACCCTGCTGAATGTCAGTAGGTCAGAATCAGGGATGATGATAAATTAAACCAGGCGCATTTCAGAGCCTTTATTGATGTTAGTGTACGATAGAGTCTCTACTTTATTTCTTTTGTAATACTTTCTTTCAAAAGATTAATCTAAAACCAACAGTCAGTGGTACTAATTTTCTAAGCGCCGCTTAGATGTGGCACAAGGCCGAAAGTATGGTGTACCTGGTGATGATCGAAATCACTACTCAGTTGTAATAGGTTCAAGCGAGACAAGTTTGCTAACCATTGCACCATATCGAGGACCCAGGTTAATTTTCTAAGCTCCATTTAGATGTGGCACAAGGCCAAAGTAGCGGGTACCCAGTGATGATCGAACACACACTCAGTTGTAATAGGTTCAAGCGAGACAAGTTTGCTAACCATTGCACCACATCGAGGTACCCAGGTTAATTTTCTAGCTCATTTAGATGTGGCACAAGGCCAAAGTATGGGGTACCCAGTGATGATCGAACACACTACTCAGTTGTAATAGGTTCAAGCGAGACAAGTTTGCTAACCATTGCACCACATCGAGGTGCCCAGGTTAATTTTCTGGCTCCATTTAGATGTGGCCTAGGGGCAAAGTATGGGGTACCCAGTGATGATCGAACACACTACTCAGTTGTAATAGGTTCAAGCGAGACAAGTTTGCTAACCATTGCTGCCACATCGAGGTGCCCAGGTTAATTTTCTAAGCTCCATTTAGATGTGGCACAAGGCCAAAGTATGGGGTACCCAGTGATGATCGAACACACTACTCAGTTGTAATAGGTTCAAGCGAGACAAGTTTGCTAACCATTGCACCACATCGAGGTGCCCAGGTTAATTTTCTAAGCTCCATTTAGATGTGGCACAAGGCCAAAGTATGGGGTACCCAGTGATGATCGAACACACTACTCAGTTGTAATAGGTTCAAGCGAGACAAGGTTGCTAACCATTGCACCACATCCGAGGTGCCCAGGTTAATTTCTAGCTCCATTGATGTGGCACAAGGCCAAAGTATGGGGTACCCAGTGATGATCAAGAACACACTACTCAGTTGTAATAGGTTCAAGCGAGACAAGTTTGCTGCCATTGCACCACATCCAGGAGTGCCCAGGTTAATTTCTAAGCTCCATTTAGATGTGGCGGCACAAGGCCAAAGTATGGGGTACCCGGTGATGATCATTTTTCTCCAGTTGTAATAGGTTCAAGCGAGACAGTTTGCTAACCATTGCACCACATCGAGGTGCCCAGGTTAATTTTCTAAGCTCCATTTAGATGTGGCACAAGGCCAAAGTATGGGGTACAGTGATGATCGAACACACTACTCAGTTGTAATAGGTTCAAGCGAGACAAGTTTGCTAACCATTGCACCACATCGAGGTGCCCAGGTTAATTTTCTAAGCTCCATTTAGATGTGGCACAAGGCCAAAGTATGGGGTACCCAGTGATGATCGAACACACTACTCAGTTGTAATAGGTTCAAGCGAGACAAGTTTGCTAACCACATTGCACCACATCGAGGTGCCCAGGTTAATTTTCTAAGCTCCATTTAGATGTGGCACAAGGCCAAAGTATGGGGTACCCGGTGATGATCGAACTTTTACTACTCAGTTGTAATAGGTTCAAGCGAGACATGTTTGCTAACTAATACACCACCTTGATGTGCTCAAACCAACAGTCAAGCGTGAGTGTCGAAACACTTTTGGAAATATCGTCGAGTCAGCTGGGAAGTATTGGGGTGTAGGTGGGGAGGGTATCAAAAGAATGTTTCTTCGCTTTTTTACTCCTCAATAGTTTATTTCATATATCTTCTTTTTTTTTTCTTTAAGTGCTGTGCCTACTACAGGATGCAAACAATCATGGCTTTCCACAATTTCCACAATTTCCTGTCCATTGTAACTTTTAATAATTTTGGTCTTTATGTTATTTCTCCAAAACTCTGTTCTGCCATCCACTTGCTCAAGCCCATTAAGTGTGTCACGCCCTGCTTTCTCCTGTCCCTCTATCCGCCATGTGAGTATCAGATTTTCCCAGCCCTCCTTCCTTATTTCATGTCCTAGAAACTTCAACAGTCTCTTCCTTATGTTAAGTATAAGTTTCCTTTTTGTTTACTTTCTCTCCAAAACTTTGTTGTTGCTCACATGTTCGACCCATGGTATTCTCAGCATCCTTCTGCAGAACACATTTCTATCGTCCGAGTCTCTTTTTCATCTTTGAAGAGATTGTTCAACATTCGCTGCCATACAGGAGGACAGATATCACATATCAGTTCAGTACTCTTTTCTTCTTTACCAGTGAAATTTTCCTGTCTCTTAATAGTCTGTTTAGCTTTTGGAATGCGTCTTTGACCAACCCGATACATCTTCGGGTCTCAGAGTCGCACTTTCCATCCTCTGTTAGAACACATCCCCGGTATTTAAATCTCTGTATCTGCTTGATTTTAGTATTCCCGACCTGTAATTTGTATTTTGGTCTCCTCTTTTTGCTGATGACTATGCATTGTCATCTTATACTTTATGTTTAGTCCTTCCTTCTCATTTTCTTTCGCTCCATTCTGTAGAAGGTTTTGCATTTTCTTTTTCGTGTCTGCTATCAGCACTATGTCAACTGCATATCTTATATTGTTAAGATTGTGGCCGCCAAAGATGAAGCCTGGCAGGATATTTAATTCCCTCAGAATTGCCTCACTATTTAGGTTAAATAGATCTAATGAGAAGACACATCCTTGTCTTACACCCCATTCTATTTTTGTATATCTTCAGAACTCATTTCCTATTCGTATGTCGGTGGTTTTCTTCCAGTATAGATTGTTGATTATATTACATGCTTACGTAATATTACTGCTATGACAAATGTAATATTGCGCAAGTCGATTTTGGTGTTGGAAATTCTCGCAAAAATCAAAATAATCGTCTTATTTTAATGAAACTTTCAGAACTTATTCACAAATGAATTAAATTATTTTTGCAATTATTATTTTTAGAAAATCTTAGCAAATTTTTTTTTTTACCTTTGTTACCCCATTCTTCCAATTAATTACATAAAACTTCTAAAAATTCATTATCATTTCTTTTTATTAGTTAAATGCAGGAATTCTCGGAGAATTTAAATCATGCAACTTTTTTATTTACAAGACTATTTTTCTGAAAATCTTCTCCGAATAGAAAAATAAAGAATGCATTAAAATTACGCCATTTTTACTTTAGATAAACTTTTAATTGATTTTATAAATAATATAATTAAAGGGTATCATATTCTGAAGAAGACAAAAATTCGATGAATAATGAATTTTTATAAGAATTATTTTCGTTTTTCTTTCCTAATTATGATTGTTTATAATGTTTTAAACATCTTTTAAATTTCTTTCAGCTACTCGGTGTCTTCGGTTATTAATTTATTAAGTAAAGACTTTATTTACAAATCGAAGATTGAAAAGCTTAATACAAATCATTTAGAATTAAAATTTTTAAAATAATTTTAATTTTTTGTATCACATTTGATTAAAATCGGATCACTCCTTCCCGATTTTTTCGATTATCGATTTTCGATATTTATCGGCGGTACCTCGACACAAAACCTAGCTAAGAACACTCGCAGACGCTTATAGTACAACTGTGTAAATATTCAAGAAAATCGGTTCAGCCGTTTCGGAATCTATAGGTAACGGACACACACATACACACACATACACACACACAAAGTTCCATTTATAAATAAGTTTAGATTTAGATTATATATATATATATATATATATATGTATATATATATTATCATCAATCTTATTGCCAATAATGTTATCTATTTGTTCTCTTTTCATTCCTCGAATTTCATGATTCTGCCTAATATATATATTAGGTTGTTCGGAAAATAATGTCCGATTTTAGCTTAAGCATTTTAACTGTTTCTTAATAATTTTTAAATATATTATTACTAAATATATTATTATTATTATTATTATTATTATTATTATTATTATTATTATTAAAGTTTATTATACTTAATATATTACTGAAATTGTTGCACACAAGTATTTTTTTTAATGTGTCGTGTCACGTCAAAGCGTAGGGAATCATGGATCTTCACTTACCACTAACACTTTTCCTCTTCACTTTTCCAAACTCTTCTCCGCTATCCACTTGCTCAAACCTATCAGGTATGTCTCGCGTTGATTTCCCCTGTCTCTCTTTCCCTTTATCCGTCCCGTGAGTATTAGATTCCCCATGCCCTCCTTCCTCATTACGTGTTCCAGAAACCTCAGCTGTCTTCTCTTGAGATTAACTAAAAGTTCCCTTTACGTTTGTATTCTCTCTAAAATCGTGTCATTGCTCATATATTCGGTCGATGTTATCCTCAGCATCTTTCTGTAGAAACACATTTCTGTTTCTTCGTGTCCCTCCTTCATTTTTGAAGAGGTTGTCTAGCATTCGCTGTGAAGCCGAGTTCGAATTACAGTTGAATTCATTGCATTCACTTACGTGCAAATACCCTTGGAAAAGGTATTAATCAATCTATTATCCCTCCAGCTATATTTTGAATAGCGGGACAGATTGGGTTTCTATAGCCTTGATTGGCAACCAGTCTACTGTAGATAGTAATGACAACCTACTGCGGGAAAATCTTCTGCCCAGTCAGTCTATCGCGTATCACTTATGGCTATTAACTGACAGACAATACTAATAACGCAAATTTGTTAACAGTCATTGTCGCCATTAACAAAAAAAATACTTCAAATATGTTTTCATTCTGGTAAAGTATACGAAAAAAATTACTGTCAACCTGAAATTCAAAACCTTAATTAAAATATATTCAGAAAAAAGAAAACCTATTTTGCAGAGATATAAATTAATTCCACAACCTAAAATGCTACCGAGATATCAATATCAATCAAATCAGTCAGTTAAGTGCCATACACACGGGCGATCATGTCTCTTTCGATTCGTGACTGATTGGGTAAAAGATGTTCTGTCAGTTCTTTCTGGGGTATGCTGGCTGGCAAACAAGGGGCTGGAGGAGAAGAGACTGGGTAGATGTCACAAATAGATATGTGCATGTAACTGATTTCATAGTAGTTCAGATGATATTATCAATTGATATTTCCTTGGAGATCAGCGGATATACCAATTTATGTTTTCTTGGGAATCAGCAGATATTATCAATTAAGGTATTCTTGGAGATGAGCGGATATCATCACTCCATGTTTCCTTGGAAATCTGCGGATATCATCAAATGATTGTTACCTTCTAGTTCATTGGATATCATCAACTGATTTTTCCTTGATGACCAGTAGATATCATCAATTGATATTTCCGTTGTGATCAGTAGATATCATCAACTGATGTTTCCTTGGTGACCAGTAGATATCATCAATTGATGTTTCCTTGGTGACCAGTAGATATAATCAATTGATGCTTCCTTGGTGATCCGTAGATATCATCAATTGATGTCTCCTTGATGAACAATAGATATCATCAATTGATGTCTCCTTGATGATCAGTAGATATCATCAATAGATATCTCCTTAATGATCAATAGATATCATCAATTGGTGTTACATAGGTTATCAGTAGATATCATCAATTGATGTCTCCTTGATGATCAGTAGGTATCATCAATTGATGTCTCCATAGTGATCAGTAGATATCATCAATTGATGTCTCCTTAATGATCAGTAGATATCATCAATTGATGTTTCCTTGGTGATCCGTAGATATCATCAATTGATGTCTCCTTGATGATCAGTAGATATCATCAATTGATGCTTCCTTGATTATCAGTAGATATCATCAATTGATGTCTCCATGATGATCAGTAGATATCATCAATTGATGTCTCCTTGATGATCAGTAGATATCATCAATTGATTTCTCCTTGATGATCAATAGATATCATCAATTGATGTTTCCTTGGTGATCCGTAGATATCATCAATTGATGTCTCCTTGATGATCAATAGATATCATCAATTGATGTTACATTGTTGATCAGTATATATCATCAATTGATGTCTCCTTGACGATCAGTAGATATCATCAATTGATGTTTCCTTGGTCATCAGTAGATATCATCAATTGATGTTTCCTTGGTGATCAGTAGATATCATCAATTGATGTCTCCTTGATGATCCGTAGATATCATCAATTGATGTCTCCTTGGTGATTAGTAGATATCATCAATTGATGTCTCCTTGATGATCAGTAGATATCATGAATTGATGTTTCCTTGGTGATTAGTCGATATCATCAATTGATGTCTCCTTGGTGATCCGTAGATATCATCAATTGATGTCTCCTTGATGAACAATACATATCATCAATTGATGTCTCCTTGATGATCAGTAGATATCATCAATTGATATCTCCTTAATGATCAATAGATATCATCAATTGATGTTACATAGGTTATCAGTAGATATCATCAATTGATGTCTCCTTGATGATTAGTAGGTATCATCAATTGATGTCTCCATGGTGATGCGTAGATATCATCAATTGATGTCTCCTTGATGATCAGGAGATATCATCAATTGATGTCTCCATGATGATCAGTAGATATCATCAATTGATGTCTCCTTGATGATCAGTAGATATCATCAATTGATGTCTCCTTGATGATCAATAGATATCATCAATTGATGTTTCCTTGGTGATCAGTAGATATCATCAATTGATGTCTCCTTGATGATCAGTAGATATCATCAATTGATGTCTCCTTGACGATCAGTAGATATCATCAATTGATGTTTCCTTGGTGATCAGTAGATATCATCAATTGATGTCTCCCTAATGATCAGTAGATATCATCAATTGATGTCTCCTTGGTGATCCGTAGATATCATCAATTGATGTCTCCTTGATGATCAGTAGATATCATCAATTGATGTCTCCTTGATGATCAGTAGATATCATCAATTAATGTTTCCTTGGTGATCTGCAGATATCATCAATTGATGTCTCCTTGATGATCAATAGATATCATCAATTGATGTTTTCTTGGTGATCAGTAGATATCATCAATTGATGTTTCCATGGTGATTAGTAGATATCATCGAACTTTTTTCCCGAATATACGACTATCGTTTATTTATAATTTGACTCTAAATCATTAATTGGCCATTCTCAAATTAATGAGTTGTCTATTTGCTTCGAATCGTTTTTACGAGTATTTGCCTGCAAATCGATTTGGAATGACAAGCAAACGACACAGCTATGTCTGCATGCATATTCTCTTAATGAAAATAGCCAAAAAATTGTAACAACTTGGTGCAAAGAATGTGCAACTCTATTTTGCACGGAATGATAGAATGAATATCCCACTGTTAAAATATATTAAATTTATGGATTTTAATCAATTTTTACAATGTGTTTAGTTACCTCTAAATATTTATCTAATTTCATCTAAAATGCGTTATAAGATAACGTATATGTTTCGAGAAATCTTATATGTGTTATTTTTACATTAATAAAATTTCTCAAATATTAATAAAAGGTTCGTCTACTCACCTATGAGTATCGACTAAAAATAACTATTAGAGTTACATATATATATATATATATATATATATATATATATATATATATATATATATAGTCATCCGCAGACAGATCTGTTTCGCTGCATCACAGCTTATCAGTACAGTTAGACATCCGATTGCTTTTAACCCAGGATTGAAACCCGACCGAACTGGTGTCAGTCGGCAATTCTAACTCTGAGCTATGGGCGCTCGGTAGAAGGAGGCAGACTTTTAGCGTATGATGTATCATACGCCAGTAGTTAGAGTGCTCTCATTCATTACTGAATGAGCGATGGGTAGATGCTAGAGTAGCTACTGTTTTTTCAAAGTCTACCACTCTTCCAGAGTGCTCAATCAGACTGTGAGAGCATAAATAGTCATCCGCAGACAGATCTGTTTCGCTGTATCACAGCTCATCAGTACGGTTTACCCGTTATTGCATTTTCACTTGGACCTTCCTTACTGAACCTACTTCATCTTCACTCTAATAGTTAGAATTCATATTTGTGGCGACTTCAATATTCACTACAAACAGGGGTCAGTCCACTCACACAAAACCGATATAAAAAAGTAGATACGTGTAAGTCTTTTCCATCGCTTATTTACTATCGCGGACCGTTAATAAGCACATTCGTGTTCCTGATACAACAGGATATCACGCAAAATTCCTAGACCTCTTCCTTACATTCTGAAATATTCTCTGATGAAGTGATACCGCCCCTGGCTACTTGAGATTATTCTCATGTAAATGTTAAAATGAATGCCCAACCAAAGACATCGCGTGATGTGCCTTTTGATAGAACAATATACAACCCCCAAAACTGATGACCACATGGATCAGTTCTGGCCTGAAGTGGAATAGCTGGTCCTGGTTCACTCGGAAATGAGCTGTAGTCATATTTCATCTTAACCACTACTACATCTATTATAAGGCACAGTGTAGTAGGACACTTGCTTCATTCAGAACTGCTTACAATCATTGCAACAGAGTTTTAGAAAATGTAAAGTGTGACTAAGATTTAAAGCAAACAAGGTGAGTTCTGAAAAATATCTAATTTCTCAAAGGCAAAGCGGCAGTGTCTACTATCATAAATGGCCCTGAAGTTACCTCATCCTCCTAGAAGGCTCTTTGCTAAACTATTCGCCTGTAACTGACGAGAACCTTCTCCTTCCGAATTCTCCCCTCTCACAGAGCGCAGATACATTCTAGTCTTGATAGAGTTCAAAAGTGTATATGCAGCTTTGTAGGTAATTAATTATGTCCCAGACTACAACCTCTTTCCCCACAAACAAAACGCTGCAAGCCTCTCACTACTTTACTGCTATTTCCATAGAAAATGTTCAACGAGCTACATTTCTTAATTCCACCAAATGTAATTTTCACAGCTAACTCCTGTCACGTATACTGAGACAGACCGCGCTCATTCCTTTTTGTATTTCATTATATTCCATTAATAAGAAGTTCCGAAGTTCTTTTTTTCACGAATCGATACTTTGGGGCGGCGATGCCAAATAATGCTTTCCTAGCAACTACAATCTTACACTGGGGCAAAATCGATATTGTGTAATGTTTACTAATCTTGGACCACTAGATCACTTACGACTGAGAAGTGAGTTCGATCCTCACTGAGTGCCCCATACTTTTGGTCTTGTGTCTTAGGGCACTTCAATTTGGTGTAATTGGTTAGCAAGTTTATCTACAGTTAAGTGCTATACGTGATACACGCTTGGGCGATCATGTCTCGAAAGAGACATGACTGACTATGCAAAAGATTATCCCGGAGTAGGTTGCCATTACATTCTGCTGTAGATTGAGTACCAGCCAAGGCTATGGAACCCAATCTGTTATGCTATTTAACTCCTAACTGGATGTAAGAGGCGGAGTAATGTAATATAACAATCTGGCCCCACCCGAGGAAGGCTGATGCAAGCGGGGGTGTTTCCGGTCGTTGAAAGGAACGGATGTTTGTTTGACCTTATTTCCGGCAGTAGCGGAAATGGCTACAGAGGCAAACAGAACAGGTGTCTCTGAGAATTACGTGGGCGTGCGTGGGCGAGGCAAAAACCGGAAGAAAAAGTCCCGGTTTGGAGATTATAAAAAGACCTCGGCGCACGGATTCACCAGAGTAGAGTAGCAGTAGAGAGGAGCGACAGAGATCGGCCGGTGAAGAGAGACACAACAGATACGACGACACTCCCGTCAACCCATTAGAGGCGCGCTCCCTTAATTCTCTGTCCCCTATGCTACACGGTTCATCGTCATTAATAAAAATATAACTTATATTTTTATATATATGCGTGTTTGTTGTTTGTCGATATACAACAGTAATACCTTTCCCAAGGGTATTTTCACGTAAGTGAATGCAACGAATTCAACTGGAATTCGAACTCGGCTCCCCGATTTCGCGTTTCGAGCCGATATCCACTGCACCACAACGCACATTACCTTACTAGATCGATTATGATTGAAATGAGAGTTCAATCCTCACTGACTGCTCTCTTATTTAAAACTTTGTTCAACATTTAAGCTACGCTTAAAATATCTTGATGTAATACAACATTGTTTAATGGCTAGCAAGATTCCTAAATCGATTACGACTGAAATGGGAATTCGATCTTCATTGAGAGCCCCTTACTTTTGGACTTGCATCACATCTAAGCTACGCTTATATAATCTTCACAATGATAGTTAAGATGGTGTACGCTTGGGCGATCAAGTCTCCAAAGAAACATGACTGACTGAGAAGATTTTTCCCGCAGTAGGTTCCCATTAATTTCTGCGGTAGACTGGTTGCAACCAATGCTATAGAACCCAGTCTGTTCTGCTGTTTAACCCACAACTGGCAGGAGAAGAGACAGATTAATTACCTTGCCCGCGTAAGTGAATGCAACGAATTTAACTGGAATTCGAACTCGGCTCACCGATTTCGCGTTTCGAGCCGATATCTACTGCACCACAACATAGATCCTATAATATAAACCTGTTCAATTTACGGCCATATCACGTTGAACCATGTTGAATACACCGGTTCTCGCTCGATCACCGAAGTTAAGCAACGTTGAGCCTGGTCAGCACTTAGATGGGTAACCGCTTGGGAATACCACGTGCTGTAAGCGTTTAGTGATGGATGTGCGTTGTGGTGCAGTGGATATCGGCCCGAGAAATCGGTGAGCCGAGTTCGAATTCCGGTTGAATACCCTGGTATCCTTGGAAAATATATTAATCCGTCTCTTCCCTCCAGTTATGGGTTAAATAACAGGGTAGGACTTGAGGACCCTGTTCTTAAAAACAAATCCCAATGAATCTTGATACTCGAAAAGAAAAAAAATTCTACGTTTGTTTCAACATTGAAAGAACGATATCTCATCAGATACCTGATGAGAGATTGTTCTGTCAATGTTAAGACAAAAGGTACTAGTTTGTAATGTTTTAAAGTAATAATATATATATAGTCATCCACAGACAGATCTGTTTCGCTGTATCACAGTTTATAAATACGGTTAGACTCCGATTGCTTTTAACCAAGGATTGAAACCCGACCGAAGTGGCACCAGTCGGCGATTCTACCTCTGGGCTATGGGCGCTCGGTACAAGATGGCAGACTTTTTAGCGTGTATATTATCATAATATATATATATATGTATATATTATGATAATATATATATATATATAATGATAATATATATATATTATGATAATATATATATATATATATATATATATATATATATATATATAATGCTCAAGTTACAACATATATATGTCCGATATTTAAAACACACATACATGCAAATACATATGATATTTACAAGGCATTGCTAGGCTTGAACCTTGCTTATGCTTCAAGGTGGGTAGGTCTTGCCAACCAAGGCTGAAAGATTGTTTTTAACATGTCAGTAACTGGGTTTGAACACCAACCACAGAGGTTGGGAAATACACAATCTGCAAGCTGAAAAGAGACAATGACCTGAGTTTCCCTCGTGCAAGAAGAGTAAACGCACTTGCAGACTGAATATTCTAATTACATATTTTATACAAATGATATTCGAATGCTATAATTGTTAAATAATTCATGGGATTTTCGAGGACTTCTGACCAATAGGCCACGTTCCTAAGCTGTCTGATCTCAACGAAAGTTACAAAACAGTATTATGTTATGCGCATGAGAGACGGACTTCAGTGCACGAAATACACTCTACGCATTGTGAACATATGGCATTAATTAGTTGTTGTTTTTTGTCATATGGTCATTTTATTCGACTCATTTTAGAAAAGGAAACAAAACTTTTGTTTTGAAGTTTTTTTCTAAACGAAATAGTGAATAGAATTATTCAACGCTTGACGCACTTTCTGTGAGAAACCACTTTACGTAATCCTAGATTTTCACTTGATTTTTTTTGCTTCCAATCCTTTCGTTATTTCGCACGACTGATACGCCCTGCCAATACCTCATAAATAATGAACTTTTTTGTTTATTCGGATGGAAAGAGGGGGAAGCACTACTTGATTTTAGTCAGTCAGTTAAGTGCCATACGTGATACACGCTTGGGCGATCATGTCTCGAAAGAAACATGATTGACTGGGCAGAAGATTATCCCGTAGTATATTGCCATTACTTTCTGCGGTAGACTGGTTGCCAGCCAAGGTTATAGAACCCAATCTATCCTGTTATTTAACCCATAACTAGAGGGAAAAGACGGCTTAATACCTTTCCCATTAAGTGAATGTAAGGAATTCAACTGGAATTCGAACTCGGCTTCCCGATTTCGCGTTCCGAGTCGATATCCACTGCACAACTCCGCACTTGATTTCAGTATGAAAACGAAAAAGATTAAAGTGTAGTAACTGTTCTAATCAGCGTAATGACTCTCTCGCTTTCTTTCTTTATTTTACTTTCCGTTTCAGTAAGAAAACAAACAAAATAAAGAAAGGGAAGATAAACCTGTAACAAGAGAGTCATATTAAGCTGATAAGAACAGATACTACACTTTAATCTTATTATTTATTTGCACCAAAATGGGAGACAGGGACTAAAAAGGATGAGGAACACTGGTCTTCGTTAGGCCTGATAAATATGCACTAACAATGATTATGTCATATCACATTCCTTTATTGTCTATAAGAATATTCTTGAACGCGATAGAAATTACCAACACACTTTAGGAATGCTTGAAAAGAAAAGTTTTTGGATGTAAAGGTTATCGGCACATGAAACAGAATCAGCGAGCCGAGTTCAAGTTCCAGACACGTCAGTTGCGTTCACTTCACATTGCTGAGAAAGTTTTAATTCATTTCTTCTCTCCTCAGCATGATAGTCTACGCCTTTCCTGGCAGTCAGTCTAGGAGAGCACTAAATTCAAAACTATAGGGAAGGCAACACTTCGCTATATTTCTCAAGAACCCATACCAGTTCAGGGATAATGAAAAAAAAAAAGACGAGGAGAGCCGAGACAATTTAGCCATTTTTAGTTATGTTCAAGAATAGAAATTATATGTTATGGCTTTAAAATTTAAAAAAAAAAAGAAAAGAACATTTATCTGCCTATATTTCTGAGGTGAGGTAGCATTTACAGTATTTACATTATTCGGACTATTGTCCTCATCCTTGTTGCCATTTGTACGACGTTTAATAATAGATCATTCTATTTGTTTATATTTCTGAGATGAGGTAGTATTTACAGTATTTACATTATTCGGACTATTGTCCTCATCCTTGTTGCCATTTGTACGACGTTTAATAATAGATCATTCTATTTGTTTATATTTCTGAGATGAGGTAGTATTTACAGTATTTACATTATTCGGACTATTGTCCTCATCCTTGTTGCCATTTGTACGACGTTTAATAATAGATCATTCTATTTGTTTATATTTCTGAGATGAGGTAGTATTTACAGTATTTACATTATTCGGACTATTGTTCTCATCCTTGTTGCCATTTGTACGACGTTTAATAATAGATCATTCTATTTGTCTATATTTCTGAGATGAGGTAGTACTTACAGTATTTACATTATTCAGACTATTGTCCTCATCCTTGTTGCCATTTGTACGACGTTTAATAATAGATCATTCTATTTGTCTATATTTCTGAGATGAGGTAGTATTTACAGTATTTACATTATTCGGAATATTGTCCTCATCCTTGTTGCCATTTGTACGACGTTTAATAATAGATCATTCTATTTGTCTATATTTCTGAGATGAGGTAGTATTTACAGTATTTACATTATTCGGACTATTGTCCTCATCCTTGTTGCCATTTGTACGACGTTTAATAATAGATCATTCTATTTGTTTATATTTCTGAGATGAGGTAGTATTTACAGTATTTACATTATTCGGACTATTGTTCTCATCTTTGTTGCCATTTGTACGACGTTTAATAATAGATCATTCTATTTGTCTATATTTCTGAGATGAGGTAGTATTTACAGTATTTACATTATTCGGAATATTGTCCTCATCCTTGTTGCCATTTGTACGACGTTTAATAATAGATCATTCTGTACGCTGTACGCTTCGACCTTTTTCAGGTGTAAGGAATTGCGAACCGAACCCTTTATTACAGTCACTGGGGTATATCATCCTCATTCCTTGCGTAAAGTCTCGATTGGAAGTCATGAGTTATTTACTTATCTGTTTTTACTCATGGTATCTGGTGTCTAGAATAAATTTAAATCGTGTTTTCATTGTTGATTGGCTGCTTCCAGCAAATATAAATTCATTAATTTACATTATTTACATAGTTCTGACTATTGTCTTCATCTTTATTGCCATATTCACGAAGTTTTGGCCGTTGTACGCTCTGACCTTCTTCAAGTACTAAGAATTTTTAACTGAACCGTTTATTTCGATCACTGGTGTAGATTGTTCTCGTTCCCTGGGTCATGTCACTTTCGGATGTCTTAGTTATCGCCATTTAACTCAACTCTAATTTTTTTTGTTTGCCACTGCTGTAGCCAGCTATTGAACTCACAACTCTTTTGGGTTAAGTCACTGGATCCAACCAACGCTTTTATTCACTCGGCTATGTGTTCTTGAGAACAAAAATTCCAATCACATGAAGAAGGTCGGGGCGTACAATGATCGAAACGTTGTGAATATGGCAATAAAGATAAAGACAACACTCTGAGCAATGAAAATAATTACAATGCCTCATCTCAGAAATATAGACAAATAGTAAATCCATTTATACAGACACTGCCTTGTAAGTTCATTAATTACTTAATATGTTTATTGAATATGCGTTGTGGTGCAGTGGATATCGGTTCGGAACGAGAAATAGGAGAACCGAGTTCGAATTCCGTAAAATTCCTTGCATTCACTTACGCGTAAATTCCCTTGGGAAAGGTATTAATCCGTCTCTTCTCCCTCTATCTATGGGTTACATAGCAGGAGAGATTGGGTTCTACAGTCTTAGTTGGCAACCAGTCTACTACAGAAAGTAATGGCAAACTACTGCTGGAAAATATTTTGCCCAGTCAGTCATGTGTCTTTCGACACATGATCACCCAAGCGTGTATCACGTAAGGCACTTAACTGACTGATATATCGAAAAACAAAAGTAAAGGAAGGTCAAAAGCCTAAAAAAGCATTGTTAAAACAAATTCTGTGTCAATGATCGACATTAAAAACCAGCTAAAAGTTAAATGATTCACAATATGGGCTTCACGGTAGTTCACTTTACAAGGGAGGCGGAAGTTCGACACCTTGCCGAAAAACAACGTACTTTATTAAATCTCTCGAATGCACGGACCGATATACGTAAATTTATGCTGTCTAAAAGCAGGGATATTTACGCAGTGTATCAGGGAGCCGAGTTCGAATTCCAGTTGAATTCCTTGCATTCATTTATGCACAAATACCCTTGGTAAAGGTATCCGTCCGTCTCTTCCCTCCAGTTATGGGTTAAATAATAGAACCGATTGGGTTCTATAGCCTTGGCTGGCAACCAGTCTACCACAGAAAGCAATGGCAAACTACTACGGGATAATCTTCTGCCCAGTCAGTCATGTCTCTTTCGAGACATGGTCGACCAAAGCGTTATCACGTATGGCACTTAACTGACTGATCCATATAACTTTAAAGCAGCAAGATATTTTTATTTCCTCAAACGTTTTTTAGTGGATATCCGTATTTGAGTAGACGTCCCGTTTAATTTCCAAAACAATATTTATTTTGTCGACTGGCCTTCGTACCCCATAAAACTTAATAAAGTCGTTGGAAGTTATAAAAATATGTGGGATTAAAAATTATATATATATATAAATTTGTTTTTTATTTAAAATTAATATGGCTCCCCCTTCTCCCCAATCTTTTGAACAGTTGTAGACGGATTAATACGGAGTGACTGTAGCATCAATTAAAAGATTTGCAGAGCTGTGTTCGAATTTCAGTTGAGTTTCTTGCATTCACTTACGCGCAAATACCCTTGGAAAAAGTATTAATCTATCTCTTCTCCCTTCAGCTATGGGTTAAATAGCAGGACAGATTGGTTTCTATAGCCTTGGTTGGCAACCAGTCTACCGCAGAAAGTAATGCAACATACCGCGAGAAAATCTTCTGCCCTTGGCAGCCAGTCTACTGCAGAAAGTAGGGCAACCTACTGTTGGAAGTAATGATAACCTTCTGCTCAGACCCTTTCGAGACTTGTTCGCCCAAACGTGTATTACGTATGACACTTAACTGACTAGATTAGTGGCAAGGTCTCATCATTTTACATTAGAAATGACTATCAGCCAGTTAAGTGCCATACATGATACACGCTTGGGCGATCATGTCTCTTTCGAGACATGACTGAATGGGCAGAAGATTATCCCACAGTAGGTTGCCATTGCTTTCTGTGGTAGACTAGTTGCAGACCAAGGCTATAGAACCGAATCTGTCCTGCTATTTAACCCATAACTGGAAGGAAGAGATGGATTAATACCTTTCCCAAGGGTATTTGCGCGTAAGTGAATACAATGGATTCAACTGGAATTCGAACTCGGTTCCCTGGTTTCTCGTTCCAAGCCGATATCCACTGTACCACAACGCACATATGTAGCCGTAAATTCAATGCTAACAGTTTCTTCACTCGCACTTCTCACTCATGGAACTCTCTTCCAGCTCCATGTTTCCCAGTCAAATTTAAGCTTCAAAATTTAAATGTAATTTCAATTGTTTACGTTTGTGTTCTTATTCTTTTATTGTTCTCTCTCCTCAGTAATTTTCCTTTTTCTCATATTCTCTTACATGCCTTGCGTTTTAGTGACTTCATTGCCTTACCTGTGGTAACATGATTGAAGAAACCACAATGTTCATTAATTTACCTATTTTCTTTCTTGATATTTCTTATATTAACGAAATTATAAAATGAATTTATCGAATTTTTCCTACCAGAAGTGCAAAAAATTTCATCATACAAATCAACATCAAAACTGTTTAATTCCAAGTTCAGGCTCGGAGCCACACCATTTCTGTCCAAGCCATATTCACCCTGGTCGGGGCTGAGCCGGCTTCCTCCCCGATGGAGAAAGTTTCATTGGGATTTGTTTAAGGGCAGGGTCCCAAGTCCTGCCCTGTTATTTAACCCATAACTGGAGGGAAAGGACAGATTAATACCTTTCCCAAGGGTACCAGAGCGGAAGTGAATGCAGGGTGCTTAACTGGAATTCGAACTCGGCTCACCGAGTTCTCTTTCCGAGCCGACATCCACTGCACCACAGTGCACATCCATCAATAAGCGCTTACAGCACTCGGTATTCCCAAGCGGTCACCCATCTCAGTACTGACTAAGCTCAACGTTGCTTAATTTCGGTGATCAAAAGAGAACCGGTGTATTCAACGTGATGTGACCGTAACCGCACCATTTCATATTAGCTGGAAGTCTATTAAAACAATATCAAGTAATAATAATTGTTAAAAAATATTTCCTCCTCTATGTCAACAACATTGTTGAGTACAGAGTCTCGGCCTAATGTTTTTTTGTTTTTGTTTTTTCAATATAAGACCCAAGAGCCGTTTAAATTTACGTGGTCGGGCAACAGAGAAAAAGCTCAACAGAGCAGTTGCCATGAAAATATTTGTAGAAAAGTGTTATGTCGCCAAGTATAATGAATAACTCAACAACAGAATCAGAATATAAGTTGTATTCCGCGGAAAAACGGTTAGTATGTACAGAAGTGATTAGTAATATTTACAATAGAAAGATACAAGAGTCCAATCCGCCATAAGACGTGTGTATAAGTGATTGCTTCCGGTACGCCACCGGAAGTGTGACTAACTCTCGCACTGTCTCTCAAATGACTCTCTACAACTCATTATTTAGTTGTCCCTCCCAGTAAGGGCAACATAGGACACATGGTCAGTTATGACTGGGATTTCCGGGCCATATCACCCGGCCAAAAAATGTCTGTCTATTTTTACCCAGTCGTGCCTCTACCCTTCGGCGGAACCACGACTGGGTTATTGCTCTCTGCTCGGAAGCAGAGAGCTGACAGTGTCGTAGAGTCGTCAGTCCAGAGACTCTCCACAACTCATTATTTAGTTGTCCCTCCTAGTAAGGGCAACATGTGACACATGGTCAGTTTAACTGGGATTTCCGGGCCATTTGGCCCGGCCAAAAAATGTCTGTCTATTTTTACCCAGTCGTGCCTCTACCCTTCGGCGGAACCACGACTGGGTTATTGCTCTCTGCTCGGAAGCAGAGAGCGCCCTCTACTCGAAGGCAGAGTGCTGACAGTGTCGTAGAGTCGTCAGTCTAGTGACTCGCCACAACTGTATTTACTAGCCTTCCCACGCAAGGCTGGATGTGATACATGGTCATTTTATTGTGGGTATTCCCGGCCATATAGCCGGGCCAAAAATATGTCTGTCTATTTTTACCGAATCGTGGTTCTACCCTTCGGCGGAACCACGACTGGGTTTGTGCTCTCTGCTCGGAAGCAGAGAGATGACAGTGTCGTAGAGTCGTCAGTCTAGTGACTCGCCACAACTCTCTCGTAGAGAATCCACCATTGCTATAAATAGCAATGGGAACAGTCCATTATGTAGTCAGATAGGGGCGGCGCCCTATCAAAAAGAGAGGGAAGCCACGTCACGTCGGTAAGAAAGTAACTGATATCGAGATGGCAAGTCAGGAACGATTACATTGCCGATCCTTCTTTAGATTTTGTCAAGAACCTCGGGATGAATCGCAAAATCATCCGAACAGATATGGCAACAGGATTCGATGCACGAACGAAATCTATTGATTTTTAAATGCGCAAGATGGATCCCGACAAAAAAGTTAAATACCATCTTCATGTTATAAAAAGAAAATGTTTTATTTGTTTTTTACAGCTTATTATAACTATTAACCCGTTGCATGTTATTTAAATCCAGAAAATATTTTAAGATTGTAAGAATATTTTTAAGCATAATATTGAATTAGTAATACGTCTTACTAATTAGCGGATGTGCGTTGTGGTACAGTGGATATCGGCTCGGAACGGGGAGCCGAGTTCGAATTCCAGTTGAATCCATTGTATTCACTTACGCGCAAATACCCTTGGGAAAGGTATTAATCCATCTCTTCCTTCCAGTTATGGGTTAAATAGCAGATTGGGTTCTATAGCCTGGGTCGGCAACCAGTCTACCGCAGAAAGCAATGGCAACCTACTGCGGGATAATCTTCTACCCAGTCAGACTTGTCTCTTTCGAGACATGATCGCCCACGCGTGTATCACGTATGGCACTTAACTGACTTACTAATTAACACATAGATGGTGGGTGAATAAGTGCATTCCTACACACATATGTAGTCAGGAGTGATAGACTCTGGAAGAAAATCAAAACGCATATGATTTTCTTTAATCATTTCACCCCAAGCAAGGCTGGAGCAGAGACACTAGTGTTAGAGTGAGAGATAATGACTAATTATTGGGAGAATTGAAGAAAGGATAAAAGATGAACAGGATTCAAAAAGATAGAAGATGGCAATATTCGTTGCATTTAATTCTTTTGAGATTGTATCTATCATGGAAAGGGGAGAAAAGAATCTATTCGTGTAGAAGTGTAGTTATATATTTAACTATTTCAACGTTAAAAAAGGGTGAGAATTCGATGCCAATCTTGTAGAACACTTATATTTATCTGGACGAGGCACCAGGAGAGAAAAAATCTCGCCAGAGCAATTTTTATTGAAATTTCTAGAAAAGACAGAGAGAAATCACATCAGGCGGTGAAAATGTGTTTGATGTAGAAATGGCAAGTTTGGATCGATTACGTTGCAGATCCCTCCTTGGATTTTGTCGAGATAATCAGGATGAGTAGCAAGAGCAGCCGACCAGATATGGCATTACTACTCGATGCAAGGACATATTCCAGCAAAATCAGTGAATCGCGTTATGTCTGACCAATTATGTCACTATGCTCAATACTTTTCCAATGTTAATACTCAACCATTGGCAAAGTGTAAACAACCAGTGGCGTACTGACTAGGGTATCAGTGTGGTCGACAGCAAGTGTGCCCTTGATGAGGTGGGTGAGAAAGTAACTGAAGTCGTGATGCCAAATCTGAATCTCTCCTTGGATTTTGTCGAGAACCCTGGGATGAGTAGCAAGAGCAGCCGACCAGATATGGCATTAATATTAGATACACGGACATATTCCATCAAAATCAGCTTACCTTGTTATGTATAACCAATTAGGTCACTAGGCTCAATACTTTTTCAATGTCAACGTTCAATCATTGGCAAAGTGTAAACCTTGTTTCCTCTTTAGGATTGAGTTTCCGGTTCCTTTTAAAGCATTTCCCTTTTCTTTCACTTCGGATACTCCTTTGCGTTTTTGTAATAAAATTATCTCATTGTTTGGGGCGCTGCTTCTTAGAATCATTGTAGAAACACCATTTCTCTCTCTCTCTCTCTCTCTCTCTCCTTCTCCCCCCTCTCTCTCTCTCTCTCTCTTCTCTCTCCCCCTCTCTCTCTCTCTGTCTCTCTCTCCTTCTCACCCCCCTCTCTCTCTCTCTCTCCTTCTCACCCCCCTCTCTCTCTCTATCCCTCTCTCTCTCTCTCTCTCTCTCCCTCTCTTTTTCTCTCTCCCTCTCTCTCTAAAACTGACTAGGGTATCAGTGTGGTCGACGGCAAGTGTGCCTCTGATGAGGTGGGTCACTTATTATCGTGGGGACCTGTTTACAAATGGACTCGTCCACACCTTTATAATATGGCTACCAACTCTGAGTGGGAGTCACCGAGTAGTAGACTTGCCTCTGCTACTATTGACACTGTCAGCACTCTGCCTTCGGGTAGAGGGCGCTCTCTGCTTCCGAGCAGAGAGCACTAACCCAGTCGTGGTTCCGCCGGAGGGTAGAACCACGACTCGGCAAAAATAGACAGACATATTTTTGGCCCGGCTATATGGCCGGGAACTCCCACTTTAAAATGACCATGTGTCGCATCCGGCCTTTTGTGGGGAGGCTAGTGAATATAGTCACCGAGTAGTAGACTTGCCTCTGCTACTATTGACACTGTCAGCACTCTGCCTTCGGGTGGAGAGCGCTCTCTGTCTTCGGGCAGGGAGCACTAACCCAGTCGTGGTTCCGCCGAAGGGTAGAATCACGACTGGGGAAAGATAGACAAATATTTTTGGCCGGACTATATGACCCGGAAGACGCACATTAAATAGACCATTTTGCATTACGTGGGGAGGTGACTAATTACTGTCACTGAGTAGTAGCCACAGAGTGAGTGAATGAGTGAGTCAGGACGCCTGCGACAGAAAGTACTCTCCAGTCCACGTTTACCTTTGTACTACGTTTCCCGAGAATATACTATTTAACCATATATCCAAGTCCGTATTATTTCTCTATGGCCCTTCGACCATAATACATATATTCACTGATAATACAATAAAGAAACAAACGCAGACAACTGTTTAAAAAAAATAATAATAATAATAGCTTTTCTTTCGACCTTGTGCCACATCTTAGCGGGGCTTAGAAAATTTACTATCACTTGCTCAAGTCCAGTTTGAGTATTAAATCAGGCCTAAAATGGAGTCGTGCTGTCATATTAGGGAGCCACCCATCCCACACTTATTGTATGTATGTATGCCGCATTCACCCTAGTTGGGTTGAGCGGGCTTCCTCCCTGACGGAGCAAGTCTCATTGGGATCTGTTTAAGGGCAGGGTCCCAAGTCCTACCCTGTTATTTAACCCATAACTGGAGGGAACGGACGGATTAATACCTTTCCCAAGGGTACCAGTGCGCAAGTGAGTGCAGTGTGCTCGACTGAAATTGGAACTCGGCTCACCGATTTCCCCCTCCAAGCCGACATCCACCGCACCACAACGCACATCCGTGAACGCTAACAGCACCTGGTATTCCCAAGTGGTCACCCACGGAAATACTGACCAGGCTCAACGTTGCTTAACTTCGGTGATCGAGCGGGAACCGGTGTATTCAACGTGACATGACCGTTAACAATCCCACACTTATTAGTCTCGATACAGTCCAAAATCGTCTCTGCGTCCTTGTGGGTGGCAAATTATTTTCCACCCTGCAACCCCTTTCCTCACAGACAAAACGTCGCAAGCTTCTCATCGCTCTATTGCTATTTCTATGGAAACTTCTTAGATTAACTACATTCCTCAGTTTCACCAGTTCTAACCTTCACATGTAGGAGCCGCCATGCTACGGGCATTGTAGCGAAACACCTTCATTTCCTTCGTATTCCACGGGTGAGAAATAAGTTCCTGATAACAACACTTATACTCGCTCTTTCTACTTTGCTTGCTCTTCTGGTTGAAATCAAAGTGTAGTACCTATTACCTCTTCACCTGTTAGACTTATGAGAAAAACAGTTCTGTCTGAATTTCTGGCATGGAAAACTTTCATGATTTACATGCAGACTATTGTCGTCATCGTTGTTATTATCACATTATTATAACAACAAAGATGAGAGGAACAGACCGCATGTAGATGACATAAACATGCGTAAGGGATTCTAATACCTTTCCCATAGAACAGAGATACTAGCGTGACGGTAATTGCAGGGGACTTGACATTTTTTTCCTTGGGTAGGGTTGCCCGATAAGAAAATGAGACATACGGGACAGGGGACACTCTTAAAAACTCTCTCTCTCTCTCTCTCTCACTCTCTCTCTCTCTCTCTCTCTCTATCTATCTATCTATCTAGATAGATAGATAGATAGATAGATAGATAGATAGATAGATAAAAAAGTGAAAAAAGATAGATAGATAGATAGATAGATAGATAGATAGATAGATGTAAAAAAGTGAAGATAGATAGATAGATAGATAGATAGATGTAAAAAAGTGAAGATAGATAGATAGATAGATAGATAGATGTAAAAAAGTGAAGATAGATAGATAGATAGATAGATAGATAGATAGATAGATAAAAAAGTGAAGATAGATAGATAGATAGATGTAAAAAAGTGAAGATGAGATAGATAGATAGATAGATAGATAGATAGATAGATAGATAGATAGACGTAAAAAAGTGAAGATAGATAGATAGATAGATAGATAGATAGATAGATAGATAGATAGATAGATAGATAGATAGATAGATAGATTACTGCTACTGTTTTGCTGGGGTTACATAGGAGGAAGACTGACAGGTTATAGGGGTGTCAGGAAGGAAGTGGGTAAGAGAAAGATGAATGTGGCCATAAAGTGAGGGATCAATTTATGTATTGTTTGTAATATAAAACTGATCCACCACTTTATATTTATATAATAATTTTTTGTCTGTTGATAAGCCATATAAAAGAATGAATCAGTCAATAAAATACTGATTAGCCACACGTGCATGTCTTTTAGATTTATTTACATTCTCTGGAATATAAATGTATAGAATTTTTTTTGTAATTATATCGCCCCAAGCAAGGCATTTTACTGCCACTGTTTTGCAGGGGGTTACATAGAAGGAAAGTTATGATAAAGAGTGACACTAATTAATCTTCTCGTGGGAATTAAAATTAAAATAATGATACAATACGATAGAATGCATAAATAATGGTGATGATGATGATCCGATCACAGTGAGATAATAATGATGATGATGATGATGATGATGATCCGATCACAGTGAGATAATAATAATGATGATGATGATGATAATAATAATAATCTCTTTGGAAATCGTCCTCAATTCTAAGAGACAATATAGGGGCTGTCGGATATTGAAAAAAAAATAAGGCTGTATTTATTTGGACCAATGCAGAGTATTAGAAACGAGGAAAATGTGTCTAAGCTTTGAAACGGCTTGCTGTCACTTGACGCCTTTGGTGTGAGCAGGTAAAATAATTATGAAAGAAATTGAATGAATTATATAATTTCAGAAAAAATGAAGCCGATTCAAACAATGGCAGGATTAAAATTAGAGGAGAGAGTAGATGCATGTTGTCACTTGATCTCTTGTAGTGACTAAACGATAATTGTTGTCAGTCGGTAAGAGTAAAAGAAACAAACTAAATTTTGATGTATAAAATTAAAAAATATATGGGAAAGTTCTGTAATTTACTTGAAGCATTGTGTATATTAGGTGGATGGTTTAACAAAACAAAGGAAGGCAAAGAAGCTGTTGGGCACTACCCATCTATTACACATCAACACTTCGAGATCAAAATCTCATCTTCAGGAAGGCACGTAACTCGAACACAAGCTCTTCTACCATTCTGAAGATGAGACTACAGATATCGAAACATATTAATGTATTATAAATAGGCAACACCCAACAACCCCTCCACTCTCCTCTACTTTTCCAAACGCACCGTAACAGCCTTCAAGACCCAATCATACATCTAAAAAAATATGTTTTCATGGTTTTAAAAATATTGCATTTATGTTGAATTAACATTTGAGTTTAAAACAATTTCGCGGAGTCATTTTTCGTTGGTTCTTTGTCCTTTACGTTTAACAAAATGAAAATTTTGTAATTAAATAATGGATGCATAAGACGTGCAAGCATTTTGCAAAAAAAATGGTTGAATGAGAAAAAAAGATGTTAATCAGAAAGAAGCAATTTAAATAAAATAATTATTGATTTTAATGATTTGCTTTCATAGTTAAAACGCTAAGGGAGTATAACGTCCGTCATGCCTTAAATAATTTTGTTGAAATATATATATATATATATATATATATATATATATATATATATATATATATATATTATTGTTATTAATTACATTTTAGAACATGTACAAATTACAAACTACTACAAAATTGTACATTTGTTTCGACATTGAAAGAAAAATGTCTCATCAGGCTCCTTATTCATTTGGATATATATATAGATATAATCCTTATTCATTTGGATATATATATATATATATATATATATATATATATATATATATATATATATATATATATTGTAAAACGTACCAATAAAACAGTAGCACTAATCACGACCGAAATCAGAAAAACCTACTCCTGACGATCCGGCGAAACCGCGGTCGACTTTTGGCTCACTTTTAGATTTAGTTGTATATATATATATATATATATATATATATTGTTACGTGAATTGATAAATATACATATTAGGGTACACATGTGTATATTATTATTCAAGTGTTAATAAAACAGTGCTCAATGTAGCATGAACAAATTATATATCTATGTGAAATGTGCATAAATACAAATATAAATATATATATATATACATATACATATGCAATTTGTTATATACATTATATTACTAGCAGTATAGCCAGGCGTTGCTCGGGTGTAATGAAAGCTTTTAAACTAATCCATGGTTCTGGAGCTCAGACTCTTTGGACGTTGGCACGAAAGACTAAAAAGCAATAGTTGTTTCCAGTTAAAGCGAAACCGTAGACTGAAAGAAAAATCAATGCATGTAAGTCAAATTTTGATTTCCTGATATCAAATAGGTTTTTGTCATAAACTGAATTTTGAAGGCTAAATAAGTCCTCTGAGTATACCTACTTAGAGCCAAACCCGAAGCAAAAAGTAAACTAAAAGGTCTGAAAAAAATACAGACATACAGGCAGATAAACAGACATAAGCACAATCCTTGTCTTTTATATATATATATTATCGATTTTCTGCACTATTGTAAGAACTGCAACCTTGAAACTTCTGAATATCGTTTCTTATGTCTTTGTCTATGAGTGTATCAAATTTGATTAAAATCGGACCACTCCTTCTATAACCCAATTTTTTCGATTATCGATTTTCGATATTTATCGGGGATACCTCAACACAAAACCTAGCTGAGAACACTCGCAGATGCTTATAGTATAACTGTGTAAATTTTCAAGAAAATCGGTTCGGCCGTTTCGGAGTCTATAGGTAACGGACACACACACACAGACACACACACACACATACACACACACAGACAAAGTTCTATTTATAAATAAGTTTAGATTTATACATTATATATGCGCAGTACTTATTTGAAAGTGCTCAATATCAATAATACAGCTCACATATTTAGTTAGAAAGATGTGAATTTGTGACCTTGGGTTTCATGCTTCTGCGATCGTCAGACAAACTCTTTGTCTGATGATCGCAAAAGCGTGAAAACCAGCATCACAAACTCACACCTATCTAACTGAATATATATATATATATATATATATATATATATATATAGTCATCCGCAGACAGATCTGTTTCGCTGTAATGAATATACGTATTGTCCTACGTCGATAAAAGTGGACAATGAGTCTGTTTCATGCCAAACACAATATTACTGTCACCTCTGGGTGTTGACTTCAGTGTCCATTTGTATATCTACATACGCTCTATCCTTGGCCACTTTAACCTTTAAATATGAATTCCCTTTACCTTAAAACTATATTTTATCATATAAACATATATATATATATATAATGTATTGGGGCAGCAGATACTTTTCTAAACATATATTGTTAAATATAAGAGACAATGAATGTCTATTATATTTAATCATGAGCCGTCCTAAACATCATATTTTCGCTTTAATTTCAGGTAAAAATAAAGACAAAAATTCTCCAACATTTGGATAATTTTTTATTAAGTTAATTCTAAGCTTTCGGCTCACATGAGCCATCTTCAGAGACGTTACAAGGACGTTAACATAAAACATCAACCATCAAAGACGATTTTATCTTGTGTTGAGATAAAACTTTGCTAAGCAACGATAACAGTTACCAAAATAGCAAATGCAGTTCGTAAATTTGTAATGCGTTTCTATGACGTCACACCGCGTGAGAGCTCGAAATGCTAAATAATAACAATATATATATATATATATATAGAGAGAGAGAGAGAGAGAAAGAGAGAGAGAGAGAGAGAGAGAGAGAGAGAAATGTATATGAATTGATAAATACTCATGGGAATACATGCATAAAAATATTGTTCAGGTGTTAATAAAGCAGTGTTCGATGTAGTATAAACAGGGCCATTAGTTATATATCATTATATATTATTACATATTATATATATTACCTGATGAATGTGTAATGCACAAAAAACCACGTCGTGCGACAGATATTATATAGGATAATATATATATATATATATATATATATATATATATATATATAAGATAATATATATATATATATATTAAGAAATAGAAAATGTTTACCTCTGTATATTTTTATTTTTATTTTAGTGGAAGCAATCATCTGGTCATAAAATAGGACTAGGATCTGGATTTTTTATATTATTTGGTTCTAATTCACATTTTTATATATATATATATATATATATATATATATATATATATATAGTCATCCGCAGACAGATCTGTTTCGCTGTTTCAGTACTGATTGCTTTTTTACCCAGGAATGAAACCCGAGCGAAATGGCGTCAGTCTGCGACTCTACCCCTGGGCTATGGGCGTCCGGTGGAAGCAGGCAGACTTTTTAGCGCATATCATTATACGCGCCCAATAGCTAGAGCGCTCTAATTCATTTCACTGAATTATATACTCTGTGTGCCAGAATTATATGTAAATCGATTTTTTGTTCTAACTCCGATAGTTTTTAATGGAAATTAGTGAAACTTGGCACGTTGTATTACAACACTAAAACATGCGCAGATCTAAAATTCTAAGCTAATCTGCGCAATAGTAAACAAACGGCAGCCATTTTGATGACTTTCAGCCTGTTACAGCGTGCCAACATTATATGCAAATCATTGCTAAAGTGTCAAATATGGTGAAGTAGTGACGGATAATTAAAACATTGATTATTTTAGGAATATGTAATTTGAGAACAACATTAATACAGAGCAAACATCTTCAATATGGTTTCATAGTACATTCAATATTGCACATAATTGCCATTTTTATTAACAAGAGAAAAAAGCCTTTGGTCCATTGAAGATGTCAAACTTTCGATTTCATCTGATGAAATTTCTTTGGCAGCAGTCAGAACGGCATTCCATAGGTCATCCTTGGAGGTGTACTGCCTTCCTCCGGAGTAAATCTTCCTTTTCAAGGTGCTCCACAGATTTTCGATGGGATTTAAATCTGGAGAACAGGTTAGCCATTGCATTATTTTCCCATGTCTGGCAAAAACACTCTCCAAATAATCAGTGGTTATCCTTGCAGCATGAGACGGTGCATTATCATGCATGAATACCATCTTTTTCCGGAATGACAAATTCATCTTCTTGTGCCAGGGTTCGAGGTGTTCCTTAATGAAGTCAATGTAAGTTTAGCGGTCATTTTCACTCCATCTGCGACTCTGAATAGTCCTACCAGCTCATTACCAATAATTGCAGCCCAAAACATCACACCACCATCTCCTTGTTGACGCCTGATCTGGTGGGGACGTGGACCCACATTACAGTACCATCCTCTCCTCTACCCATCGGGTCCATCAAGGGTCGCTTGACACTCATCGGTGAACAAAACAGTTTGAAAATTTACCTTCGTGTGATTTCTTGCCCACTCCGTCCTCTTTTTCTTGTGGATATCCTTTAATGGAGGGTGAACCTCTGGCTTTCCACATTTTGCAACCGCCCTCAGGATACGGCATCGAGTTGGTTTGGGCACATCAGGAACGCCAGCGTTTTCAAAAACTTTTTTGCTAGTTTCGAGAGGTTTACGGCGGACTTCTCTCTTGATCCTACTCATGGCTCGATGCGACACAGGTGCTTTCTTACGAATTTTTCCTTTGTCAGAACGTCCGTTGCAAAGTTCAGGGTTAGTAACAAATTTTTTAATTATACGATGATCACGGTCCAATTCTTTGGTTATTTCGAAGCTAGATATCTTATTACGAATCCTTTGGACAATTTTAGACTTCTCAGCTTGACTGAAAGCACCTTTACGTCCCATCTTGCATATAAAGTTGGCACGCTGAAGTAGGCTGCAAGACACCAAAATGGCTGCCGTTTGTTTACTATTGCGCGGATTAGCTTAGAATTTTAGATGTGCGCATGTGTTCGAATTGCCATTTAATGTACCAATTTTCACTAATTTTTATTAAAAACTATCGGAGTTAGAACTAAAAAATCGATTTGCATATAATTCTGGCACGCAGAGTATATATATATATATATATATATATATATATATATATATATATATATATATATATAAACTAGAACCAAATACAGATTCAAATACCGAAAGAATGATAAAATAAGGAAGAAATGGAGAGCGTTTACAAATTTAACGTTTCATTTACATTTAGATGCATCATAATTTTTTTGAAAATGTAATGTTTAGAAAAATTCCTCATAACGCTTAAATAAAAGCGAGACATTTTAAATTTATAAACGTGTTCCATTTGTTTGTTCTTTATTCTATCACACACACACACACACACACACACACACACACACATATATATATATATATATATATATATATTGGGCGTGTTTATACGCGCTAAAAAGCCTGCCTTCTTCTACTGGACGATCGTGGCCTAGGGGTAGAATCGCCGATTCGGTCGGGTTTCGATCCTGGGTTAGGAAGCAAACAGAGTCTAAGCCGTACTGATGAGCTGTGATACAGCGAAACAGATCTGTCTGCGGATGACTATATATATATATATATATATAAATTTGACAAATGAAAAAGTTTCATGAATATACATCTGATTGAAAACAGACCTGATTACGCGCTTCGCCCCTCTAGGCCTCATCAGATCCCAAAATGAAAGAATAAAATGTATTTATGCGCATCTGTGGGCTTGCCCAAACAATTAACCATCGAACTTTTTCCCCCTGAGCTGGTTTTTCGCGTGATTACAGAAGAAAGAAAACGAGTGACTTTTAAAAAGTCGTTAATATTATTCTGAATCTAAAAGTACGAAGATTAATTATTTAAGCATACAACACACAAATACACATACACACACTTCATTCTTTGTTCTTTGGATCTGATGAAGCCCAGAAAGGTGAAATGCGCAACCAAGTCCACCTTCAATGACATCTACTTTCTCGAAACGTTTACATTTTTCAAATGTGAAAACTTTTTCGGGTTTCTATATTCTAGTTTAAACACACACACACACACACACACACACACACACACACACACATATATATATATATATAGTCATCCGCAGACAGATCTGTTTCGCTGTATCACAGCTCATCAGTACTGTTAGACAGCCGATTGCTTTTTACCCAGGACTGAAACCCGACCGAATTAGCGATTCTACCTCTGAGCTACGGGCAGACTTTTTAGCGTGTATATTATCATTATACACACCCAGTGGCTGAGAGTGTTCTAGTTCATTGCTGAATGAACGATGCGTAGATGCTAGAGTAGCTACTGTTTTTCAAAGTCTACCATTCTTCCAGATAGCCTTTTAATATATATTTCTAGCTATATCCGTTGCTTTACACTATGTTTCTTAAATATTCATATAAAAGTAGCAGAATATCCTAATAAAATTTAGTTTTCACCTCCTTTGGGCATTCCACCCACGTCTATTGAACAGGTGTAGAGGCTCATCCCTTGTTCCCTGTTTAGGATGTGGTTTCCGGCTTTCTCTTTTCCAATCTTTTCACTCTTTTCTTTCATTTTTTTTTTCCTCAATTGGAGTAGATAGACTAAACTATCGCCCAGTTCACACTCCACCCACGTCTATTGAACAGGTTAAGAGGCTCATCCCTTGTTCCCTCTTTAGGATGTGGTTTCCGGCTTTCTCTTTTCCAATCTTTTCATTCTTACGTAGCCCCCTGCGCTTCAGTGGCATTACCGCCTTGCTTGGGGTGATACGATTAAAAAAAAAAAAATTTCCACTTTTTTCTCACTGCTTTTAATGATGGAATCAGAAATACATGTTTGCGATGAGGAAGATTGAGATATAGAAGTCCCTTTCTAAAGCAAAATACATGTGAAATGTTTAGATAATGAAGCAGTTTATTTTCTTGAAGTAAACATTTTCCCGTCAAAAATATTTTTCTGTACATTTTAAATTCTTCTATATTTTTTTTATTTTACACTTAGCAGAACAGACAAATTAATTTCTCCCCATCATCTTTAATTAGAAGTTTGTTATAAAAACCTTTTAATGGATATCAACAATAAAGATAGTCGCACCGAAGTATAATGGCCAACAATATTTATCTGCAGCCCGTTAGCTGTGAATTCGATCCTCACTAAATGCTCTAGATTTATAACCTTGTGTCAAACTTAGCTAGGCATAGTAAATAAAGAAGATAAAATACTTGATATTAATATTTATTATTTCATTACGGAACAAAATTTGGATTGTAAACCAAAGATGCAGTGGCAGATCGGCCCACCGAGGTATTAGGAAATTTCTCGGTGGATCCCAATGTGATGGTTAATCACTTGAGAGATAACCGAAAAAAAAAAAGGAAAATATTACGTAGATGCTGGAAAGATTTACGTAAGGTTTCTTTGGCGCTATAACATCTCTCGATAGATAATAGATATCTGTTTCTTGTTTGATGAAGCTTTTTTTTTTTTCATTTTTACGGATATTTTTTAATTTTTGCTTTTGTAAATTACTCGGATTGATTGTTCTATGGTTGTCATTCTTAAATTTATTAAAATTTTCTAGTATTTGTATTATTCATGCATGAACATAAATAACTAAAACAATATTGAATGTAACATTATATTTGCTTAAAATTTTTACTTTTATTTGATTCCTTTGACTACATTTTTGGGTTAAGCAAGTCCTCTTGATTGAGACTTGTAACTTTTTCCGGTAGAAATTTTCGATACAGTCCGCAACTATATACATAACCTCATAAAAAGAAAAATATTGCGTAGATGCTGGGAAGAGGCAACAGTTTATTTGCCTAAAACTTTTATTTTTATGAGATTCCTTTGAGTACGTTTTGTGGTTAATTGGATCCTGTTGATTTGGACCTTTTACTTTCTAGACATTTCTAGACTTTCTAGACCCAGTCTGCCATCGATAGGGACTGTCTGGGAAAAATTATGGGAATCATAAAATGCGAATCATTATACCCAAAGAAATAAACAAAAAACGTTATTAAACTGCTGATAAATTAAAACAGTTTTGAGGGAGCAATGAAAGAATTGTCACACTCGAAAGAGCGACACAGACAAATTTCATTCTATAAATCTTTGCGTCGCGTAATTCATTATTAAAGAAACAGTAAAGGAAATTCCGAAAATCTTGGCACCAGACGGAGTTGAATCGCATGAAACAGACTCTTTACAACATTTTGATATTATCAAACATCAAATGAAATCTACATTAAAATACTGCAGTAGAAGTAGTAGTAGCTGTATTATTATTAGTAGTAGTAGTAATAATAATAATAATATTGGTAATAATATGGCTTGTCAAGCGGGTTTCCACATAGCAACCAAGGAATTTTTAAAAAAAACTATAAAATATAAAAACCTGGAAATTAGAATAGAAAAAATGTGTAAATTGAAAACAAGAATAGTACCAGTGATAGTAGGCGCACTTGGAATGATAAAAAAATGGAACAAAACAACACATTAAAAGAATCTCAGGAAACCCCAGCTTAAGAGTTATACAAAAAATTGTCTTGATAAATTTAAAATCCCACATAATCGTATGGCCATTTCAACGGGTGACACTAAACCCGTTTCGTCGGCAATCCTAATCATTATGATAAATTACAATTATTTGTTTCAGTAGGGTTGTGCGTAAAGACAACGGGAGTAGGGGGGGGGCGAAAAGAAAAGGAAAAGGAAAAAGAGGAAGTCCTTTAATATAACTGCTTCAAAAATAGATTATGTATAAACCCAGTTGTTAACTCTAAGCCATCCCGTGCGATGAATAGGCGTAGAAAAAAAAACGTATATATTTCCTAAAATTAGTAAGCAAGAATTTACAAACTAATAATCCCGGACACAAAATCTTCAATAGAAATATTATTAAAATTAGTTATTCTCACACACACAATATGGACAATATTATTAATTCCCACAATAGAGAAATTTTGAGGAATTTAGATCGGGCCAATGCTAATGCAAATCTACCCAAGAATTTTGTTTTTAAACTTAAGATTTCATAAGTAAATGTCGTCATAAATACAAATTTCTAAATTTTATATTTTAAACCCCTTAAAAATTTATCCCAATTTAAATTTCTGTCAAATAGTTGTTTCATTTTCTTTCTTCTTGTTAACAGGATAATCAATTATCCTAATAATATAGTTAATCTATTTCCAATACGTGCCATGTCCAGAATATAAGGAACGTCTGGTAACCCATCTCTAGACAATAGCCGTATGGACACCCAATTATAAAACGGATTTGTGTCACTTGCCGTATAAAGACGAATAAAGAGCGAATCAAGGTGTAGTATCTGTTATCCTCTCTAAGCTATGAGGGAAGCCTGGCCCCAGAGATTCCAATACAGTGGTAGCATCTCTCCCATTGCACTGAAAAGTGGGTGTTGGTGGATACCGACGACAACATGGCGATGGTCGTGGTGATTGGATAACTTTTCTTTTTGGCCTATATGTACTTGTATGGGCACTCTGCATTAAATTGTGTCTCGTCCTGCCACCGCGAATATCCAATTCCTAGCTTCGTTACTCCATTTTTTATTACAAAGGTTTTTCCTTGGTATTCACACCACTAAAAAATAATTTGCATCCATTATCTCAAGTCGTTACTAAACATGCTCTGTTGATTCAACTTGATGGAGATGTTTTCCCTTGAGATGTCGTGACCTGAGCTATTAGTCGGCGAGACATTTGGACGACGAGTAATGAAGGCAAACAGACGTATCAAGTGACTAAGTTCATCTTGACGTCTCTTTGTTTCCCAGGGGAAAACCTTTGGGTCCTGGCCTAAACACAAATCGTTGAGCAAATGAAGTCAAGGAAAAGACAAACATTAAAAGACCGGAAAAAGGAGACTAGAGAAGAAAAAGGCTTGAAGATTAGAAAAGAAATGATTAAGATGATGAAGTTATTAAAAGGCAGACCTGTACATGTTCTGTGTGTTGCTGCTTCCTAACGATAAGTATAAGTTTTCTGTCTCTGTACTGTGTTTGGTGTGTGTGTGGGGGTATCTACGTTGGTAAATTTGCAAAAGAATAAAAAATTGGATACAGAAAGAAATCGGAGAGCCGAGTTCGAATTCCAGTTGAATTCGTTGCAATCACTTACATGCAAATATATTTGGGAAAGATATTAATTCGCTGCTTCTACTTTCAGCTATGGGTTAAATAGCAGGACAGATTGGGTTCTATAGCCTTAGTTAGCAACCAGTCTACCGTAGAAAATAATGGCAACCTACTGCGGGAAAAACTTCTAGGCAGTCAGTCATGTATGTTTCGAGACATGATCGCCTAAGCGTGTATCACTTTAGGCAATTAAGTGACTGACTGATACCGGGATATGTTAAACAGATTTCTTTTCATATATATATATATATATATATATATATATATATATATATGTGCGTGCGTGTGTGTGTGTGTGTGTGTAACGAAATAATCGTGTATTAGTCGATACTGATATCATGGTTTAAGCAAGTATTAATTTATGTAAAGAAATATATATATATATATATAAATAATTGTTTAATCGTTACTTTTAATGGATACTCATATTTGAGTAAATGCTCCGTTTTATATATATATATATATATATATATATATATATATATATATATGTATGTATGTATGTATGTATGTATGTATGTATGTATGCGTGTATGTATACTGGTTTGAATAATCGAGAAATCTTTTTAGAAAAATATTCATTCTCCGGCAGTTGATCCGACATATCTTAGACCACGGAGGATTAGCCGAATTAAGCCTATATAACTTATGTTTTGCAAAGAAAAATTACATGAAAAATTATTTCAAAAAATAAACATAACCACAATACTTTATCTGTCATTTTTAAGAAAACTTACATAAAAGAGGGATTTTTCCCTAAATACACAATATATATATATATATATATATATATATATATATATATATATATATATATATCAGGGTCTGACGAGCCGCGATAATAACATCAAAGCGGTGAAATATGTATTATCCATAGTAATAATCGAAAATCCTTTATAAATTATATTACTCTGTTAAATTAAATAAATTAATTTGACACTGAGTTCTCTTGAGTTGGTCTCTTGGAATTTACCTGGATTACATACCAAGTGTACTCTGTTATATATACATATATATATATATATATATAGTGGTGTATTTAGGCAGTCCTGTGTGTATCAGACTTTCCAATCCCTCTTACTTCATTATGTACTCTAGACATTTCAACTCTCGCTTTCTAATGTTAAGTATAAGTTTTCTTTTTGTTTCCTCTTTCTGACTCTCAATACTCTATTCAGATTCTGGATTCATCTTTGGCCGTCCCAATACCTCTTCGGATCTCAGTGTCGCACTTTCCGTCCTCTGTTAAGCCACTTCCCAGGTATTCAAATTTCTGTACCTGCTTGATTCTAGTATCCACTACTTGTTTTTTTTTTTTACCTCTTTTTACTGGTTACTATGCATACAGTTTTCTTATACTCATTTATACACACTTTATTTTTATACACACTTGGATGAAAGTAGATTTCCCCTTTTCCTAATGGCATTTTGTTTCTTTGTTTCGAGGTTTAACGACCTATCAATCCTTAGGGGATCATTTAAGGCCATAACCAATGATTTTTGGTTAAGGTTATCTTATTTTTACAAAGTTTTTCTTTTCGAGTATCAATATTCATTAGGATTTGTTTTTAAGGACAGGGGTCGACAAGTCCTACCCTTGTTATTTAACCCATAACTGGAGGGAAGATACAGATTAATAACTTTCCCAAGAGTACCAGTGCTTAAATGAATGCAGGGTATTGAACTGAAATTTGAACTCGGCTCACCGATTTCTCTTTCCGAGCCGATATCCACTGCACCACAACTCACATCCATCACTATACGGTGTACGCTTACAGCACCTGGTATTCCCAAGTGGTCACCCATCTAAGTACTGACCAGACTCAACGTTGGTTAACTTCGGTGATCGAGCGATAACCCGTGTATTCAACGTGATAGGCCGTAAGCCTCCTAATGGTATTAATACGAAGGAAAACTAAATAACAACAATAGAAACTTGAATTTGTTTTGTTTATCCATCAAAAACCGTTAAAATCACTCACGCTTAAAAAAAAAAGAAAAGATACTATGTTCCTTCAGAACATAAGCAATCATTGGTCTCCACGTTTTTCTTTTTTATTATCTGTGTATTTTCCACGTCTTCTTGGTAAAAAAAAAAAAGTAGAGACATGGTTTTTAGTTTCCTTCTCCACGTTTGTACTTTCTGCTGTATAACACATGGCTTGAGGTAGTGGAGGAAAGGCAAATTCAGGATTTCCCCAATAATAGCATTATTGCGAAAGTGGTCACAAGAGGCTAGGCTGGAATTTGAACCAGGTTTGCCGATACTGTTTTCTTCGACGTTAAGCCATTTGCAAATATATGATGTTAACAATAATGTTATAAATCAAAACACACTAACACGAAAGCAAAAAAATAAAAAAATTCTGAACAGAAACAAAAAAAGGAAACAGTTAAAATTAAACACAATGAAAAATATGGATGCTTTTTTGTTTTTTTGTTTTTTTGTTTTTTGTCTGTGAATAAATGTTTTAGCGAACCCGAAAATAGAAACGAAGTGGAAAATTAGAATGGTAATGAGAAGACGGAGGCGAGAAGAGAATGGATGGAAGAGAAAAGAGCAAATGCAGACGGGTAAAGATGATTGCATCCGCTGAACTAAATGTCAGACTAGTTGTTGCTAGTAACATCAGTGAAAACCATCTGATTAAGACCTATTATGAGGGAATGGTCACGACGCACTAGTAAGACACTGACAAATCAAAATATTTTGTTGACAGCACAGAGTACCCTGAGGGAAGGCGACAAAAAAGTGTACAGAAGACTACTAATTTTTTTTCGATTATATATATATATATATATATATATATATATATATATATATATATATATACAAGTGTCACACGTTAATCATACAGCAATGTTTGATATAATTCGTCCTTGTCGTTTTCGGATATTGTCGCCAATCATGATAAACATTTAGGAAAATTGAATTTGGACATAAATAAATGGTGAGTTTGTCAAATGTCAATAAAAGACAAATGAAAGAGTAACGAAAACTCCGAGTGAGTTAACAAAAAATTATTCTGTGCATTTGTTTATAAAAACAGAAGCGAATTAAAGCAAACAAATTACATATCTATATATCTTTCTCATTGTACAGGGGACGATTGATGAATTGTTGTCTAAATTACGCAAAAATTAAAATAACACTTACGTCTCATTTTAACAGATATATTTACCAAAATCACACAAATATATCTTGAAATACTAAAGACTAAAATTATTCAATAAAATCTCCATTAGATATATTTAGAAATTTAAACTTTATTTATCTTAGATACCCATATTTAAGTATGTATTTTAATATATATATATATGTGTGTGTGTGTGTGTGTGTGTGCATTTTCATAATGACATGAATCGATTGCAATATTTGAATATATATATATATATATATATATTCAAATATGAAAAATTGACATAACCATAGAATTATATTATATATATATATATACATGCATGATAAAATGTAGTTTTAGGCATGCTATATTTATAGGGTGAAAGTGCTCAGGCTCCGGAATATAGCGTATGGAAACATAAGGATCGACACTGAAGGGCGACGTATATATATATATATATATATATATATATATATATATATATATATATATATTCGGGGGTCAGTCGATAACGCAACTTTCGTTTCGACCTTTCGGTATCTTCAGGCGTTTTATACCAATTGATTCGATTCTCCAACGCTTTTTTCTTTTTGAACTTTCAAAATAACCGGAAGTTCCAAATAAGGGAGAAGCTGGTCAAGAATCATAAACACTTTCATCTGAGTTTGTAAGATCCTAAAATATGTTTTCTCATATATTTACATCCATGCATTACTTCGGACCATTCATTTAGTAACCTTTCTCATTCTAGAAGCAATATTACGTCTAACTTCTCTTCTTGACACAATTTGCAGACATCACTACAAGAATACAGTCCTCCACTGCTGAAGAATACGTTCAAGTCTAGCTGGAATTATGCTTGTAATGGCATTAATAATACTTTGCTTGAGATGATTTATCTTTTGCGTCTTTTCTTGATACAACACGGCCTTCAAATGTTCCAAATTTAAAAGTCAAGTCAGATAAGGTCTGGGGATCTGGGAGACTACTCCACTGGACCACGCCGATCAATCCAAGCACCTGGAAACTGCTGATCTAACCACTGATGTACGTGAATACCAAAGTGAGGTGGAGTTCCACCTTGCTGAAAGTTAGCTAGGAAGTTACCATCCTTGTTTAGCAGGAATGTAAAAATCTCTTCTTGCAACATAGTAAAATATTTATCGGCATTCAGTCAGTTAAAGTGCCATACGTGATACACGCTTGGGTGATCATGTCTCGAAAGAGACATGACTGACTGGGCAGAAGATTATCCCGCAGTAGGTTGCCATTGCTTTCTACGGTAGACTGGTTGCTAACCAAGGCTATAGAACCCAATCTGTCCTTTTATGTGACTCATAGCTAAAGGGAGAAGTGATATATTATTAAATAGTCATTAGTGGGGGACCATTTTTTTACTTCATAACAATAGAAAATAGATTCCCCACTTTATGCCCAGTAGAAGTTTTAATTATGTTTCCAACTATAATATTTAGTCTTTCAGTTAAGTGCCATACCTGATACACGCTTCGACGATCATGTCTCGAAAGAGACATGACTGACTGGGCAGAAGATTACCCCGCAGTAGGTTGCCATTGCTTTCTGCGGTAGACTGGTTGCCGACCAAGGCTACAGAACCCAATCTGTCCTGCTATTTAACCCATAACTGGAAGGAAGAGACGGATTAATACCTTTCCCAAGGGTATTTGCGCGTAAGTGAATACAATGGATTCAACTGGAATTCGAACTCGGCTCCCCGGTTTCTCGTTCCGAACCGATATCCACTGTACCACAACGCACATCGGCATTAAGATTACCATTAATAAAAAATGGTTCAATAATAATGTTATCCCATATCCCAGCCCACACCATCACTATACAATGCTAAAAACCATATGTAAAGGCACTTCTGAGACACTATATATATATATATATATATATATATATATATATATATATATATATATATATATAAGTTAAATACCTTGTAGGTAAAATCACAAAATCAGATCCTATTAATATTAATTTAATTCATATTAAAAATAATCCAGGTGGAGGGCTCGATGTAAATACTATTATCTATTTACAGGGCCAAATATGTATAGTTTTTTCAAATAAAATTCTGAAAACTACATTCGTTGTATGGCCATTTCGGCGAGAAAAAATCTCGCTTCTTCAGCAACGATCAAAATCAAAATTTAATTGCAAATTTTGATTTTGATCGTTACTGAAGAAGCGAGACTTTTTCTGGCCGAAATGGTCATACAACGAATGTATTTTTCAGAGTTTTATTTGGATATATATATATATATATATATATATATATATATATATATATATATTTATATATATATTTATATATATATATATATTATAAATATATATATATATATATATATATATATATAGAGAGAGAGAGAGAGAGAGAGAGAGAGAGAGGGAGAGAGAGCACAAAGTATCTGTCACTTTAACCAATCAGGTTCATACCGACTTCAAAGTTTCGTGACGACACCGTTATGATGTTCTCACTCGTCAGTCCTGTCGAGAGGGAACATCATAACAGTGTCCCCAGGTAACTTCAAAGTCACCATGAACCTGCTCGTTTAAAGTGACAGACGCTTTGCGCTTAACATCGCTGTATCTCCACCTCGATATCGAGCACTTTACAATCAGAAACCTGCTTGCCAAAATATTTATGTCAAGTCTGGTTAAACATACTTAGCTTTTCAGCACATTTGGCTTTGATCGACCACTTCACAGGTCAGAAAGATAAGCATTCCTTGATTAAGAAATGTTTTATTCTAAATTTCATGCTATAAACAAGAAATACTTTTCTCAAATCAAATTAATTTAACTTTAAATTTGCTAATTTTCCACAAACAACGTGTCATGGGTGTATATTTTAGTTTTGCAAGATTTCTAAAAACCGAGAATTAACTTTTGTTTACAAACCCATCAAAATATAAAAATGGCCGCTAAAATACAAATTCTCAAAAATTTTAGATTTCAATCAAGATAATTTCTATTTGAAATACATCAGAATATTTTGCTTACTGGAAAGAGTAAATTTAATTTTTTTAGTTTTCATTAAAGATAAAACTTTTTTTTCATTTATTAAAATTCACTTTAAAACTGTTGTGGCTTGTTAGAGCCAGGAAGAAAGACACGAAAAGAAGAAGATAGGTTGAACCAGTGTCTTGGAATAACAGAACATATATAGAAAATAAGAGTGTTATTAGTCAGCAGATAGAAGTGTCCGTTCGAATTGTCAAGTTACACTGCGTCTCGACTGCCTCCTTCAGGAAGTCTCGCAGGTTAGTATTTATGAAGGAGGAAGAGTTCATTCCAATGTAGATAGGGCACCATAACAAAAACGTAGGTATCAAAAATGATTGTAGTTACTTATGTTATATGCATTGAACAACAACGATAAGAAATACTAATCAAATAGTAAATTTAATTATTTATCTTTCAATTAAAGCTAAAATGAAAGCTTCAAGAAAGTCTTTTACTTGTTAAAATTCACCTTAAAACATAGGTATCAAAAATCAGTAGGGGTACCTATAGTATACACACTGAACAACAAGAAATACTAATCAAATTCAATTATTACCCGTTAAAACGTTCAATGATAATGTATGTTGTCTCCAAGAAATCAAAGTAGGGCTTGATATTAATACCAGAGATAAACTAAACAAGTTTATAACTTTGGAAACAAACAGTATATAATATTGAAATTTTGACACCGTCTAATCTTTGTATCTGGAAAAAATCGGTGTATCAAAAGGACAGCTATTCCTTTGACATTACTGTTTACACTTCTGATTCCCTCGGTAATTTTTATTTACAACATTATAAAAAATATGTTAACCAAAGACAATGCGATAATTATTGTTTACCTTTTATAAAGACAAACTTGAACAGATTTTTTATTCACAAATTTATCAAAATATATAAATCAACTAAAACAATGCCGTAATTCTTATTCACCATTTAATAAAAAAACTACAAAAATAAGTTTTTTAATTCATTATTTTATAAAAAATATAGAACAAATATTTTACATATTTTTATACACTTGTTTATATAAAATAATTTCGTAAATAAGCAATTTAATAAATAGTGTTTAGTATCTTTTCAATTTTCAAGAATAAAGCAAATATATAAATTCATTTTCATATTTCGGGTTCTTATTAAAATTTTAATCATCGCTTTTTTAAAACAATAAGCATTGCCGATTGAATCAATAGCGGTGTTAAGGGAATAACTGTCCTTTTAACAAGTATTTTTTTGCAGGTACAAAGGTTAAACATTGCCAAATCTATAGACATTGTACGAACAAACATAGTATACACATTAAACAACGACATTAAAAGAGATACCAATATAATTCCATCGATCCCCATAAAACTTTGAAGAATTAGAAAGAATACTAGATTAGAATATGTATGGATCAGGTATAGTCTTTTTTGCTTCGAACTTCGTGAACTGGCTCGACATCACAAGCAAAGAACTGTACCAAAGAACAGAAACCACATCACTTGAGGACTTTCAACAGCAGCAACCACGTAAATGTAATTTTTTTTTTTTTTGGAGGGACATGTGCGATCCATTTTAGTTGTTGCTACTGTTGGTAGTTCTCAAGTGATGCAGTTTGTGTTATTTGGTACAGTTTTTTGGTCGTGATAATGTAGCGGCAATCCACAACATCCAAGAAAGGATACAATGCTTTTGAGTTGTAAAAGAAAATGTGGCATCGTAAAACTATTGTTATACCTGTAATAATTAGAACCGTGGGTAAAGTAAAATAAAAAAACATTAAAAAATTGCGAAATGAAAATTCCAATTACTCAGGTGAGAATTATCTACACACACGCGCGAGCGCGCGCACACACACACACGCGCGCATATATATATATGCTAGCAGTATAGTCCGGCGATGCTCGGGTGTAATAAAAGCTTTAAAACTAATCCATGGTCCTGGAGCTCAGACTCTTTGGACGTTGGCACGAAAGACTAAAAAGCAATAGTTGTTTCCAGTTAAAGCGAAACCGTAGACTGAAAGAAAAATGAATGGATGTAAGTCAAATTTTGATTTCCTGGTATCGATATCAAATTTTCTGCACTGTTGTAAGAACTGCAACATTGAAACATCTGAATATCGTTTCTTATGTCTTTGTCTATGAGTGTATCAAATTTGATTAAAATCGAACCACTCCTTCTATAACCCGATTTTTTCGATTATCGATTTTCGATATTTATCGGGGGTACCTCGACACAAAACCTAGCTAAGAACCCTCGCAGACGCTTATAGTACAACTGTGTACATTTTCAAGAAAATCTGTTCAGCTGTTTCGGGGTCTATAGGTAACGGACACACACACACACACAGACAAAGTTCCATTTATAAATAAGTTTTGATATACTAGCAGTTCAGCCCGGTTTCACTCGGGTTATTTAAGGAATAATAAGAATAAAAAACATATGATGAATTTACATAGCAAATACTTACACAACCTCCTCACTTTTATAGATATAGATAACAATGTAGAATGTCTCTATTAGATTAGGGTGGGAGGGAGAGGGTCAACAAATATAGATATAGATAATATAAAGTAGGATGATCGATTCTATATTATAATCAATACATAAACTGATCCCTGACTTTGTGGGGTGATAATATATTTTTTCCACCCCTAATGTTGGCTTTCTGAAAATTTTCGAGGTGGTGTTAGCGTACTAAAATTTTTATCTCCATCTGAGCGCATCTCCCGTCGAGCTAGATCGCAAAATGCAGACGCTAAGTCGAATCTATCAAACAAACAAATACCTACACAACGTTCACCTTCGTTGCTTATATATATATATATATATATATATATATATATATATATATAAATGCATTTTTTACTACTTTGCCTTGTCCAGGGTCTCGGATAAGTGATTGTACTGAACAGAAAACAAACGACGATTGACAACGACGTTGATGATGATAATGATGATGATGATAAACGTAATAATAATAATAATAATAATAATAATAATAATAATAATGCAATATTATTAACTTGATTACAGTTCAGATGAAGAAAATGGATTTCAAATTAAGAAAATGGCTGACTTGCCATTAACAGGCACCATCCGGAGGCGGATGTTGTCTGTCTTTATATTGCCAGAAGTAATGGTGTTGAGGGCTTAATGTGACTTCAGTTAAACTATCAATCAAGCAAAATTGGAGTAAGGAGCACTATTTCGAAGCAAAATCTGACTGGATGTAACAACTAGTCAGGAAAAATGTAAAATAAAATAAAATAAAACTCTACTTCCTTTATAAAGAAAATAGTAAGATAGTTCAAAATAAACTAAACGTCACCGTGAAGGAAATAGATGAATAAAAATTCAGAAAGAATTATAAAAAAGGATGCTCATCGATGTGATGCGTCTTCCCTCGGTCTTTTCTACAAGTATTTTCTTGGGAACTGCTCTGACGAGTTTTTTTCCATGGTTCCCCGACCACATGTATTTACGCCTGCTACTAGATTGGCATCTAGGGCCCACACTTTTAACGTCGAAATAGCTAAATGTATCCTCTCTCTTCTACTCCAACAGTTTCTTTTCTCGCTCTTCCCGTTTGTGGAACTCACATTCGTTTGCTTGATAGCTACAATCTTCAAAAGTTTAAATCCAACGTCAATTGCCATCTTCTATCTCCTTGGTTCCAATCTTTTTCTTATTGTATCTAGTTTCCATCCAGGCTGGAAGAAAGTGGAAGTCTAGCCACACTGATGAGCTGTGATACAGCCAAACAGACTTGTAAGGATGTGTGTTGTGGTGCAGTGGATATCAGCTGGGAACGAGAAATCGTGGAGCCGAGTTCGAATTCCGGTTGAATACCTTGTATTCACTTACGTGCAAATACCCTTAGGAAAGGTATTAATCCGTCTCTTCACTCCAGTTATGGATTAAATAACAGGACTGATTGGGTTATATAGCCTTGGCTGGCAACCAGTCTTTTGCAGAAAGTAATGGCAACTTACTGTGGGATAAGCTTCCGCTCAGTCAGTCATGCCTCTTTCGAGACATGATCACCCAAGCGTGTATCACGTATGACACTTAACTCATATTATTGAAGTGTTGACGCTGACGATCCACAGCTATGTACGTCCGCGATGTAAATAACCAAATTGTATGTAGATAATAGTAAATTTAACATAAATTAGGGTTTGTTTGGGTTTTTTTTTTTTAATGTTTTTTATTCTACTATCGCGGATGTGCGTTGTGGTGCATTGGATATCGGCTTGGAACGAGAAATCGGGGAACCGAGTTCGAATTCCAGTTAAATTCCTTGCATTCGCTTACGCGCAAATACCCTTGGGAAAGGTATTAATCCGTCTCTTCCCTCTAGTTATGGGTTAAATAATAGGACAGATTGGGTTCTATAGCCTTGGTCGGCAACCAGTCTACCGCAGAAAGCAATGGCAAACTACTGCGGGATAATCTTCTGCCCAGTCAGTCATGTCTCTTTCGAGACATGATCGTCCAAGCGTGTATCGCGCATGGCACTTAACTGACTGACTGATTCTACTATCGCAAAATGATTTCAATTACTGTATTGGTTATTTAACCTTAAAAATGATTTTATTTCCTAATGTGTTAGAGCAAACCACATTCACAAATAAAATGTCCATGATATACTGCCAATATCACCAAAAGTAAACATCTACATTTACACATATATACGTACACGTATTCGTAAATTTAGATTACTTTTTTCTGTACTATATTAAAACTGAAATTCATTTGTTTGTAAGCTTAAAATAGATTCTTATTGACCATGAGTAGATAGATCTATCTATCGCCCGGTTCACACTCCACCCACGTCTGTTGAACAGGTTAAGAGGCTCATCCCTTGTTCCCTCTTTAGGATGTGGTTTCCGGCTTTCTCTTTTCCAGTCTTTTCACTGTTACGTAGCCCCCTGCACATCAGTGGCGTTACCGCCTTGCTCGGCGTGATACGATTAAAAAAAAAAGAAAAAACATATCTATATATATATATATATATAAAGGAAAGATGTTTGTGTGTGCGTATGTCTGTATATCTGTCTGTATGTCCTTTATACAAATCCACAGTTTTTATCCGATTCTCACTAAACTAAAAGCAAAGCAAATATTCTTTAGGCCTCCGGTCAGATCATGGGCTACTTATTTTTTTCCGATTTTTCCCCCGATATCGGAAATCTGATCAGGTCTGATCAAGATCAGGATTTCAGCCATTTTATCGTGGTTATTGCTGCAGAATTTTCTCTCAATTGGTAAAATTATAGTTTTTAGTATCAAACATTAGTAGATCTTTGCAGACAACTCATTTTCCTCGATATCAGAAATCGATACCCCCGATATTCTATCGAATTTGATCAAAAACCGATATTCAGCCATCAATATGGCTCATTTTCTCCAATTTTACTCTTGATGGGTACGATAAATTTTCATGGACTTACTTAGGTTAGTTTATCCTTGGATGGCTTATTTGACTCCGATATTGGAAATCGATACCCGCATATCCTGTCGGGCCTGATGAAAATCAGGTTTTGAGCCCTTTTATTTTAGTTTTTGCTTTGGGTTTTGCTCTAAGTAGGTATAATTGTCGTTCTTAATCTCAGCCATGATACCATTTCCTCAGAGGACTTATTTAAACTTTAAAGTTCAGTTTGCGACAGAAAACATATTTGACATCGATACCGGAAATCAAAATTTGACTGACATCCATTAATTTTTCATTCAATCTACGGTTTCGCTTTGACTGGAAACAACTATTGCTTTTTGGTCTTTCATGCCAACGTCCAAAGAGTCTGAGCTCCAGGACCATGGATTAATTTTAAAGCTTTCATTACACCCGAGCAACGCTGGGCTATACTGCTAGCATTATTTAAAATGCATTTATAAATAATTATTTGAGGTTTAGACTAAGGACGCGTCCATTCAGAGACAAGTAAATTCGACATAAATCATTTTTCGACTTAAGTCGCCTCTCCTGGAACAAATTACCAACGTAAGGTGAGGTATACCTGTAGTGTGGAATGTAAAAATTTTGATTATGTCTTTATTTTTTTCTTAGAATTACATTCGCTATCGATTTTAGTTGATATTTTTGTTGAAAATCTTCAAGTGGTTACGCTTCTGATATTTGGTACAATTCTTTGCTTGTGATTTTGTAGCGCCAAACTACAACGTTTAAAAAAGAATAGTCCTCGTTGAGACCTACAGGTTTTCATTCGCTAACCATTGACCTTAGAAAGTGAGTGTGTACAGCTGAGAATGTAGATATTTCTGAACGAATTTGGTGGCATGCATGACATCAATATGAAAGTTTCGATATGACGAGTCGATTCGAGTTACTTTTTTTTCAGTTTAAACGGACAAATTTGTCGATACTTCTGAGATGAAGTAGTATTTGCATTATTTACACTGTTCGGACTGCTGTCCTTATCTTTATTGCCATGTTTACTATGTTTCAGCCGTTGTACGCTCCGGACTTCTTCAGATGCTGGGAATTTTGAACCGAACCTCTTATTTCGATTACCGAGGTATATCATTCTCATCCCATGTGCAATGCAACTTCTGGATGCTATGTAGTTTATATATATATATATATATATATATATATATATATATATATATATATATATATATATATTCCATGCGTCTATGGCTTAGGGAGTAGCGACTCCGACTGACACCAATTGGTTCAGCCGTTTCGGAGTCTATATGTAACGGACACACACACACACACACACATACACACACAGATACACACACACACACACACACACAGACAAAGTTCCATTTATAAATAAGTTTAGATTTAGATTAGATTAGATTTAGATAAATATTGTCCAGGAGTAGTTAAAATAAAAGTGGTGTCATGGGAAAAACCGTCGTTTTGACTCATTGTATTATGCGGGAACGAAAGTTCATGTGTGTAGATTGATCTTCGGACTTGTGGTTGCAATTGTTTTGAACGTCCTCAAGCCCCACCCCCACCCCCAAGATAGTAAGGAGTTCAATTCAGTTGTGTGTAAGGAATTAAAGTTGTTTGAAATCGCATTTTACTATTCGAATCAAAAGATGATTATTAAGTAATGTTTTTTTTTCTTCTTTTATAACAGGTCACTTTATTTGACTGACGAGGTGGAATTTACCGCAATTTTTAACAATTGAAGAGTGAGCGACACGGGTAGCCATCTCTGAACAGAATTTCCGGTTTATCTACAGAAAATATAAGTAAAAACTAGCAAAGATGTCCCAGCATGACTCGTGCGAACTCTACGGAAACTCTTCCAGTAATTTGGACGCCATATTGAGGTTAAATGAGCGTAAAGTACGTGAATATATTCCAGTCCTTATTTATATTTCGGTCGGAATGATTATTGGCACCATCGGTAATGCAGCTGTCTGCTACGTATACAGTCGAAAAATGGAACGCACAGGAACAAACCAGTTTGTCGTCATGCTAGGCGCGTGTGATTTTCTTAGCTGCGTATTCTCAATGCCCATGGAATTGTTCCGTGTGTCAACACCACACACATTCCAGAGTCTTGAAGCTTGCAAACTTTCATTACTAATAGCTACAGCCATCGCAGTCGACTCAGGTTTCATCATATTCGCTATCTCGATCGACCGATACCGGCGTATGTGCCATCCGTTCAATACGCAGCTAACGCCGAAGATGGCGAAAATTGTGTCGGCCGCCATTATCGTCACCTCGTTGATATTTGTCTGGCCCTCATGGATCATATACGGCTTGAGGCGAACACCGATTCAGAACAACGAAACAAAAGGCGGCTGTGAGTGTGGCATCGATCAAGTGATGTTTAATACAATATACCCGCGACTGTTCTACTATATTCTCCTTACTCTTTCTGTTGTGCTTTTCTCCATCATCTTTCTTCTCTACTTTCTCATCGCCATCAAAGTGTGGCGCCACAAAAACAAACGCCGCCCAACACCGACGTCACTACCGGCCATCGGTCTCGCCACGGACGGAAAGGGAACAAGTAATTCCGTACTGAAAATTCCTTATCTGTCGACACTGGAGAGCGAAGTGTCAGTGGATTCGTCTCGCACCCGGTTGAAACTGGACCGTTCCAAGCGCGCCCGGAAACAGCAGCAACAGCCGGAAAAGTCTTCGAAAGGTTCCTTGGTACGCGTCAGTAGAACTTCCTCTATCATGGCGCTGATCGCCGTCACGTGGGTACTCAGTTACATGCCGCACGTTATTCTCGTCATGCTCGAGATTCACATTAAAGATTTTCGTCAAGACCTCAGTTCGACTGGTGACGTTCTTTTCCAACTGGCTGTCCGCTCTTACTTGCTCAACAACGCCGTCAACCCGATCATCTACGGCGTTTTTAATATACGGTTTCGACGAGAAATTGGTCGCTTGATAGGGTTCCTCATTCCACCTTGCGCTAGATCTAGTACAACAGTAACGCAGCCGTCCAGTCAAATGTGCAGTCAGCCGTCCATGGATGAGTGAAAAAGAAATCTTTACATTTATCATCCATTTTGTATAATTTACTTTCAGACCCATCAAAATTTGACGCCATTTTAAAAATAAAACCAGTTAAAAAAATAACATATTGAGATTTCATTATGAGCAGCCGACATCGATAACCAGACAAAAGTGGGAATATTCCTCATAATACAAGACAATTAAAGGATCGGGAAATAGTTTAGTTATAAACTAAGCGAGAGAAATGGTCCTTGTTTTATGAAGAATGACTGTGAAATAAAACGTGAAAACAAAACAGATTTTTAAAAATACAGTTTCATACAAAATTAGACTTGAACTACGCAGTGAAACTATTAAGTTCGAAGCTTTCTGGTAAAAGCTTGCAAAAAGAAAAACACACAAACCCACTAATTTAATTTTTTTCCACCGGATCACAGTATACACTCAAAAGATTTCGTAATTTAAGACAAATTATAATATCTTCATTTAATAAGAAAATTCCATCAACAATTGTATTGAATAGTTTTTTTTAAAACATATTTTCACAACTCATAACTTGAAAATTTCATCTTCCATTTGACAATTTTATGTTAATCCAGAATAATGTATATATTTTATTTTGTTTTGTCTATCTGTGGAATACAGGGAGAGCCGTAACCCCACTAAGTGATGCTATTGCATTCTCAGTAGCCAGTGAACTTTTACGGGGCCGAATCGTTAGCATTTTTTTCTTATAATCATATTACTTTAAGCAAGGCAGTACTGCCACTGGTGCACAGGAGGCTACATTGAGAAAAGAGGGAAGAGAGAAACCAAGACGGTAAAGGAGATGTCGAAGAAAGAGTAAGAGAGAGGTGGAAGCCAATGAGATAGAAGATAGTAACTGACATTACACTTAAACTTTTGGAGGTTGTAGTTATCAGGGAAGCAAGCATGCGGAAGGGAGTTCCATAGAAGGGAAGTGCGTGAAAAGAAACTGATCAAATAGAAGTGGCAGTTACTTTTTCTTTTTTGACGGTAAAAGAGTGAAACGTAGTAAATAAACGGCGCCAATTGCCTTACCATTTTATATAGAACTTAGAAAAGTGGGTTCATGAGTCCTGTAAATATGTTAAAGCGAAATCAACGCAAACTCTTCCAGCCGAGTTTTGAACTCGATTTACGACAATTCCATTGTCTGTGTCGTTAACCATTAAAGCACCCGCAATGTGTAGTTTACACAACTTTTATTATACATAAGTTCATTTTGATACAGCTACTCACATATTTTCGTTTTATTTATTTTTAATTTTTTTATTACATTTTCTACCTATCGTGTCCAGCGCCCATCACTATAAATTTCAAACCTTGCAACTATCAAATCTTGTCTCTTTAGCAAACTAATGGATATTTCGATGTTATCTGTACTCAAAATTGATTTCACAACTTGAAAAATATAAATTTAGACCAATACTCTACTTGATTTAATAAAGGGTTCTGTTCTACATTACACGAAGGCCGCCGATTTTGACAGACAACTGAGAGAAGTTAAACGGTACAGCGACCGAATTAACAAATTATAAAAGTACTAGAAAAATCTGGTACCGAATGAATCAATCTGTAATAATGAAATCTATTCTTAAAAATTAATGTATATTAGTAACTGTTATTCTTAAGAGTCCAGTTTTTCTTGTTAGCCCCCACCAAATACATACAAAGTCTGAGACCAAATCATTATTTGCAAAATCTCTAAACTTTATTTTATTTATAATGATTTTATAAGTGTAACCTAGATTTGGTACAAGGCCGAAACTATAAAGCACCTAGTGAGTATCCAACTCACTTCTCAGTCGTACTTATAGATTAAGTACGACCGAGGAGAAAAGCGAGACAAGCTTGTTAATCATAACATCACGTCAAAGTGCCAAACTTATACCAAATTGTTACATTTTTACGTCTGATCACTGTTTTACTTTTTGGTTTAAAAAACTGTCAAAACTATAAATCATGTGTTTTTACAGACAACTGAACCGTGTATTTTCCACTGTTATCGGTTATAATGGATTACTTTTTGTCCAACCAATATTAAGCTGTGTTTTCTTTTCAGTGTGAAGAGATGTTCTGAAAGAAGTCAAGTCAGATAAAGTGTGTAATGTGTAAGCTAATTATAAAACAAAAAGAACAGACTTGAAAGTAAAGAATACCTTTGTCCAAATTGCTTTTTTAACATATATATGTAATTTTCAAGAAAGTAATATTTTTTAATCCGACATTTTTTTCTTATTATTGTAAACGTTATATTTGTTGTGTACATGTGTTTGAATAGAGACCCTAGTTTTTTTTTTTAATTTGTTAAAATGATGTCAACCAACCGAGAGATCGAAAAGTCCTACATTTTCTTTAGTAAACCTTATAAAGAAAATGTCTTTAGAAATAGTAGTAAAGAAAACGTGGGACTTCCGATTTATGAGCCAACAGACATTGATTTTACTATGTAAAAAAAAGAGAAAAATATTAAAAAAGCAAAAGTTTGGAAATATTAACAGTAAATTTCGAAATACCCACAAAGAGTGGACGGAAAAAACTGCCTACGAAACTGGAGTCGAGACGCTGAAGGTAACAACAATCAGCTAAGTTACAATCTTTACTTATATATATATATATATATATATTACAGAAAATTGAAAGAACACGTAGATGAAAAACCCACTGTTGAAGCATTTACTTTTATAAAGAGTTCTCGACACAGAGTAGAGCTTAATATTGTAATTTTGTTATTACAATGGTTTATAAAAGCATAATATTACTACACAAAAATGTTCATGTTTCAGAACAAAACTGTTTCTCTTCAGGCGATATGATGAAATCACACTCCACCCACGTATATTGAACAGGTGTAGAGGCGCATCCCTTGTTCCCTGTTTAGGATGTGGTTTCCTGTTTTCTCTCTTCCAATCTTTTTACTCTTACGTAGCCCTCTGCACATCAGTGGCGTTACCGCCTTGCTCGGGGTGATATGATTTGTTTTTGAAAATATAATATGAATTTCTGGTTATTTAGAATATTAGGGAGTAGTAGTTGGAGGAGATGCAATAGGTGTGTCCAAACAGTTCAATCAGCATTTAAAATTATGAAACCACGGAGATTTAAACATTTGGGTTAGGAAAGGAGGCAGGATGGCATAGGTCTAGACATGTCACTTTTTCATTTTGTCTGGGTAAGAGACATAGAGGAACCTTGGATTTATTAAAGGGTAGACAGTAATTTTAATCTAAAGGTTGGATTTTGGGGTTTTTTTTATTGAACAACAGATTTTTTTACTACTATCTATGAGCATAAGTTAAAATTTGTAGACAATAATTATTTAATCCAAATTCTGAGTTATACTCATAGATAGTACTAAAACATTCAGCAGACCTGAAGGAGACTACCACCACCATCAAATTTGTTGTTTTTCATTTTGTTTTTTCCTTTTTTTTAGCCTAGTCTTATCGATTATTACATAAAGTTTCCGATTATCAAAGAAAATTTGGAAAAATTTCAAAATCTAAACAATTTTAGGTGGGAGTTCAGTTTTTCATGCAACGTTATAGTAAATCGATCCTCCATTTTGGAACCACTCATGTTGGAGTTGATTTGTTTTGGTTTTTTGCGGACGAGTTGTTGCTCTTGTTTTTGTCTTTCAAGTTTTCTTCAGTTCTTACGATGGCATCTTCCTCGGAAACTCCAAGAATGGCTTTATTCAAAAATTTCGCAAAGGATCAGTTGTTGAATATGCGCAAGCAAAAAAGTTAATTGCACAGGATCAATTTACTATAAGGTTGTACGAAAAACTGAGCCCTCTAAAAAAATTGTTTAGATATTAAAATTTTTCCAAATTTTTTTTGTCAATCGGAAAGTTTAGGGTTTAATCGATAAGATTGTACTGAAAAAAAGTAAAAAAAAAAAGGATAATCAACAAATTTACAGGTGGTGGTAATGTCGTACCGGCGACTAGTTCCAAAATAGGGGATTGATTTACTATAACGTTGTATGAAAAATGGAGCCCCACTCCTAAAATTGTTTAAATATTGAAATTTTTCCTAATGTTTTGGTAAATCAGAAAGTTTGGGGTGTAATCTATAAGATTGCACTGAAAAAATTAAAAACAAACAAAAATGAAAAGCAACTAATTTAAAGGTGGTTGTATTCTCCTTCTGGTCCGACAAAAAATCCATTGTTCAATAAAAAAAAAAACTAAAATCCAACCTCAAAATTAAAATTATTGTCTACCCTTTTATAAAACTAAGGTTCCTCTGTGTATCTTACCCAGACAAAATGAAAAAGTGACATGTCTAGATCTATGCCATCCTGCCCCCTTTCCTAACCCAAATGTTTAAATCTCCATAATTACATAATTCTATATGCTGATTGAACTGTTTGGACACACTTATTGCATCTCCTCTAACTACTACTCCCTAATTTTCTAAAAAAATCAGAAATTCATATCATATTTTCAAAAACTAATCGTTTTCACCATTTATTTCGACATATCGTCTGAAGAGAAACAGTTTTGATCTGAAACATGAAATTTTTTTGTGTAGTGATATAATACTTTTATAAGCCAATGTAATAACAAAATTACAATAAAAGTTATATATATATATATATATATATATATATATATATATATATATTGCTTTTTCTTTCTATATTATTTTTCTACTTCTCTATGCATTATTTTGTAGATACCCATGTTTAAGCAGACGCCCTGTTTTTCTTGTTTTGTTTTGTTTTATTTTAACTGCGTGAGTTACGTTTTCCGTCCTGTGCATTCAAAAGATTTAATAAAGAAAATGTATCATTTAAGTTTACATCTTCTATGTGATGATCCTTTCAGAACGTGAGTGATCCTGGTCAATCCACGGCCTTCCCGACATCTTTTTCTTTTTTTTTCACAAAACATCTATTGCCTCAAGGCTCTTATTCCGTGAGTTATTCATCTAACATTCCCTACCATATAGGAGGACTGATATTACATAACAATTCAACAACCTTTTGTTTGTTTCTAACGAAATTATCCTGTTTCTTAGTACTTTGCTTAGGTTTTAAAAAACATATCTCTCTATTACAAGCTTACGGGCATATCACGTTGACTACACCGGTTCTCGCTCGATCTCGTTAAGCAACATTGAGCCTGGTCAGTACTTAGATGGGTGAACTTTTGGGAATACCAGGTACTGTAAGCAGTTAGTGACGGGTGTGCGTTGTGGTGCGGCTCGGAAAGAGAAATCGGTGAGCCGAGTTGGAATTCCAGTTGAATACCCTGCATTCACTTAAGCACTGGTACCCTTGGGAAAGCTATTAATCCGTCCCGTCCCTCCAGTTATGGGTTAAATAACAGGGTAGGATTTGGGGGACCCTGCCCTTAAAAACAAATCCCAATGAATCTTGATACTCGAAAAAGAAAAAAAAGTTTTACAATACACAAATCATATATAAAGACAACAATAAACTGTTGAAAGAAAAAGGTATTACTCGCAATAATTAAATAAAAACATTTGTTGGCAATAAATGACCCGCCGAGGTTGATATTCTATAAAAACAAAACAACCAACCAACCAACCATATACTTGCTTCCCTGACGGCTACAACCTCCAGGAAATTTAAATGCAATGTCAATACCCATCTCTTATACACTTGACTCCAGTCCTTTCTACATCACCCTGTATATCTTGTTCTTTTCCTTTCTCTCTACTTTCGCAACTGTCCTGTGTTCCAATCCTTCTCTTGACCTTTCTCTGGAACCTCCTGTAACTGCTTCGACTGTCTCTTCACTCTCCTCCTAAACTTTTATTCTTATGTAGGCCCCCTGCGCACCAGTGGCGGTACCACCTTGCTTGTAGTGAAACGATTAAAAAAAAAAGTATGGCAACAGTAGTCCGTTTTAGACCTGATCTGGCTCTTATAAAAGTAGAGAATAGCAGGAGGGGTGAGGTATTTACTAGAGCATTACAAAAAACTGAGGTTGATATGCCATAAAATCAAAACAACCAACCGAATCTCTATTACAATGCACCTTTGTATTTTGATGTCCCATTTTCCGTCTTCTATCGACATATTTAAATTTTTCTATATGTTTGATTGGATGTGCGTTGTGATACAGGATGTGCGTTGTGGTACAGTGGATATCGGCTCGGAACAACAAATCGGGGAGCCGAGTTCGAATTCCAGTTGAATTCATTGCATTCACTTACGCGCAAATACCCTTGGGAAAGGTATTAATCCGTTTCTTCCTTCCAGTTATGAGTCAAATAACAGGACAGATTGGGTTCTATAGCCTTGGTCGGCAACCAGTCTACCGCAGAAAGCAATGGCAACCTACAGTGGGATAATCTTCTGCCCAGTCAGTCATGTCTCTTTCGAGATATGATCGCCCAAGCGTGTATCAGGTATGGTACTTAACTAACTGACTGATATGTTTGATTTCGGTATTTTCAGTGCGTTCTTCACATCTTGGACTGTCAACAATATATTATAGATGCTTACAATTGATATTTTGTCCTTGCTTCTCACTTCCCTTCACTACATTCTGTGCGAGTTCTGATAGGTTTCCGGGTTTGCTATCAACACTATGGCATCTGCATATCTTATGTTGTTAAGATTGTGACCGTCGATAATGAATCGTTGTAGAACTTCTCCGAGTAATTCTCTAATCTTTCTGAACGGATTTTTTCAATGTAAAATTTTAGCATAGACCTTTTTTTCGGTCAATACCTGTGATCAAAGTGTAGTATTCGTTTTCATTCCTTTAAAATTAAGAGGAAAAAAGCATTTTTTGGAGATTCTAACCCATAACAACAGCTTCCTAAAATGATCAAGTTACAGTTAGTGGATAATGACGCCAGTGTGATAGCTTTCGCGTGAATTGGTTTAATTTTTTTTACCTTTGCTCATACAGTAGACCCATCTTAGGGAAACGAGTAAATACATCATTTTTTTCTTACTATACAAGGCTCAAAAGCTAATGAAGGTAGAGGGTTACTGAAGGAGATTGTTTTCTGAGCGATAAGAACAAGAGGTAAGAAGCACCGTTTATGATGGGGAAAAGATAACGGTTAACCCTAGACTTGAAGGGGTTAAGTATGTAGTGGTAGGGAAAGTATTCTCTTGGAAGTAGGTCCCTTAATGTAGAGGTTTATGGGAAGAAGATGCTCGAGTAGAACTTCCTCCTTACTATTAGAATATGAAGGGAATAAGGATAGTTTGATTCAGTGTACCTAACGTAGTGGGTTTTATATGTAAAAGTCTAAATTAGTGAAACTAAAGAATTGTTGTAGAGGAACATCCTATCCTACTCCGTAATGGGCATGGTCTAGTCTATAAAAGACTGTGACTGGGGGCATTCGTCACCAGACGGATCTATGACACTATCAGCTCTCTGCCTTCGGGTAGAGAGCACCCTCTGCTTCCGAGCAGAGAGCAATAACCCAGTCGTGGTTCCGCGACTGGGGAATATTAGACAGACATTTTTTGGCTGGGCCATATAGCCCGGAAAGCCCAGTTATAAACTGACCATGTGTCATATGTTGCCCTTACTGGGAGGGACAGCTAAATAATGCATACGTCACCAGACGGACGCATACGTCATAGGCGGAGACATTTTCTACTTGATCGTTATTCCTGTTACAATACGTTGATTATTCTTGTACGTCTATTGGTTTATTGTACTGTTGTATAATAAATCTCTTCTAATCTATCTTCAGTGTTAAGTATTATTCTTACACTATTCTTTTCCCTGATATTCCTTCCCGGGATATAACAAGAATGTAGCTCTTTGAACAGTTACCATAAAAATAGCAATAGAGTAACGATAAGCTTGCAACGTTTCGATTGTAAGAAAAAGAGTTACAGAGTGGAAAATAATTCATCACCCACAGGGCCTCGTAGGCGATCATGGAATTCCACTTGGCTCTGTCTCTTGTCGCTCTCAAAATTCTTGATATCTCTTCCAAACCCCGTACTGCCATCATTTGCTAAGGCTTATCAAGTAGGTCTCGTACTGCTTACATTTGTCTCTTCTTCTTTCTATCCGTCCTGTGAGTATTAAATTCTTCAGACTCTCTTTCCTCATCAGATGTCCCAGAAACTTCATTTGGCTCTTTTTTTATGTCAAGTATAAGCTTTCTTAGGGGTTAGCGACTCCGACTGACACCAAATCGGTCGAGTTTCGATTCCGACCGAAGGCAAGTGAATGTCTAGCCACACTGATGAGCTGTGATACAACAAAACAAGCTTGTGTGTGGATGATATATATATTGTGGATGCGCGTTGTGGTGCAGCGGATATCGGCTCGGAACGAGAATTCGGGGAGTTTAGTTCGAAATCCAGTTGAATTCCTTCCATTCACTTACGCGCAAATAGCCTTTGGAAAAGTATTAATCCGTCACTTCCTTCCAGTTATGGGTTAAATAACAGGACAGATTGAGTTCTATAGCCTTTGTCGGCAACCAGTCTACCCTAGAGAGTAATGGCAATCTACTGCGGGATAATTTTCTGCCCAATTAGTCATGTCTCTTTCGAGACATGATCGCCCAAGCGCGTATCACGTATGGCATTTAACTGACTAAATAAGTTCTCTTTTCGATTCCATCCGCTCCAACACATTGTCGTTGGTCACGTGTTCTGTTCATGGTATCCTCAGCATCCTTCTATAAAATCACATTTCTGCTGCCTCAAGCCCCTCCTTCATTCTTGAGAAGATCGTCCAACATTCACTTCCATACAGAAGGACAGATATCATATAGCAATCCAGCCCTCTCTTCTTTGTTTCCAATGAGATTTTCCTGTTTTTCTGTACTCTGGTTAGCTTTTGATAATGCATCCTTGGCCATGCCAATGCGTCTTTGGATCTCAATGTCGCACTTTCCATCCTCTGTCAACATGCTTCCCAGGTATTTAAATTCCTTTGCTTGTTTTATTTGAGTTTCTCCGACCTAAATGATAAAGCATAGCACGAGGAGTCAGACACTCACTGGGATGAATATAGACATAAAACCACACCTACTTGGTCCCGGGAATTTCCTAGTTACAGGGAAATTTTAATCTTTATGCTGCATATACGGCACTCTAAATTTAATTGATCTTATGTCACACCAATTCTCCAATGGAAAATACAGGCGTATATACTTCGGGTAGATATAACACATAAACCAACAAAATATTTCCGACATGAAATTAAATGAAATAGAAATAACATTTTCTTCTTGTCAAACTTCGATATGTATATAGACAGATATAGATATATATCCAAACTGTGTATCTTTCGTATGCACGGTGGGGTAATGATAGCAGCTCGGATTGAGGAATCCCTATTTTCTCCTCCAACTCTGGGTAAATAGCTGACTAGATTCTATATCCTTGGGTGGCAAAAAACTCTGAATTCAAAACCAGTCTGATAATCACCTCGGTGTCTTCGACCAAATCCAACGGAGAATCTGTAATGTGATTGATCCCGATTTGGCAGCTAGGATACAGTCGCTTTCTCACCGACGCAGTGCGGCTTCCCTGTGTCTCTTCTACAAATACTTTCACGGCTTCTGCACCGATAGACCTAGCTCACTGGTACCCCCTATATATGAATTTCCTCGAGCCACAAGATTAGCAACTAAGTCCCACCTTTTTACTGTGAAACCGATAAATTGTAAACGCAAATTCTACTCCATCAGCTTCTTTTCTCGCACTTCCCGCCTGTGGAATTCCTTTCCGTTTACTTGCTTTCCCGACAGCTACAAGAATTCAAGAATTCAAATGTAAAATCAATAGTCATCTCCTATCTCACTAATTTGCATCCTCTCTCTCATGCTCCTTTCTCCGTCCACTTCACTCTCATCAGTATTCGTATCCTTCTCATACTCCCTTCCAGACAGCCCCTGTAACCTGTCACTCTTTCACATAACATTCCTCCTACGTAACCCCCAGCACAACAGTGGGAGTAAAATGCCTATTTGGGGCCACACAATTATAAAAAATAAAAAATAAAGGGTGTCTGATAAAGTCAACACCCCTACCCGTAAAAAGAACAAGCTACAGAAGCATCAATGACAACAAGCCAACCCAGTACTGAGTACGATGGCGTGGGTTCGTTGATGGGCCACTGTAATAATTTCGTCTATTATGGAGGACGTATGGGGTTATTGGGAGTGAAATAGGATAAGTTTTAGGGAGAAAAAGTGAGGAAAAAAGACAAAAATGAACAGGATTCAGGAAGACGATTGATGTTGAATTTAAAACTTTGCTTTTCGCAAGTGGTAAGGAGACCAAAAATTGGAAAACATATCCATTAATTACTGATATATGTATATAAAATATGTTTAAGATACACACACACACGCGCGCGCACACACACACATATACACACACACATACACATATGACGAATATATTATACTCTCATTACGATTGAACTCTCTAAAGAGGAAAATTTTAAAAAAAGCAGTTACTATTTCTGTGATTCATGCATAACTCTTCAGCAATGAATTGAGTTCTTTCGGTGACTGGCGTGTGTATACACCGCTTATAAATAACGCACTAAAATTTCCCTTCTCTTATTTCATGTGCCTATGGCTTAGGGGTTAGTGACTCCGACTAATACCGAATCGGTGTTTCGATCCCGGCAAGAAGCAAGTGGATGTCTAGCCATATTGACGAGCATTGATACAGCGAAACAATCTTGTATGTGGACGACGAATAAATTATATATATATATATATATATATATATATATATATATATAGAGAGAGAGAGAGAGAGAGATGTCTGTGGGGTGGGGGGTGCTCGGACTAAACGTGGCTTGACGTCTACTCGAACAAGTGTATCCATTATGCATAACGATTTTAGTAATATATATATATATATATATATATATATATATATATATAAGCAAAAATCAAAAAATTCAAAAGTAAGGAAGAAAAAAAGAAAAAGTTCCCCACCCGCAAACACATACTTAAGCAATAAATTAAAGTGCTCAACCCCTATTCTGTAGAGACAGAACAAAAAATGTTTCACAACGTCAACAAGCCACAACTAGCGTTTCTACTAAATCGACAAAAAACAATATACATATATAATATTTATTATATAACAGTTATAGTTTACGCCTTATATAGTATAAGAAAGGCGTCAGCCAGTAAATCACTAGAGGATAACGCGTTTAAGAACGAACGGGTTTTTAAAATCAATTAGTCAAGATTTAAAAGTAGGGAATTAATAGCGAATAGATAAAGAAAAAAATTCAGTCACTTGAAGTTTCACGGACACGGATTCTCGCATCAGGACTAATATAAATCTCTTGAATTTATTAATAGGTCAATATATGTTAATATCTAACGTTCGGATCTGTGTCAAGTCGGAAGATAAGTCTATGAGATATTTATTTATTCACTGTATATAATCTTTATGTTATTCATTTATTCACTGTGTATAATCCCTCCCTGTTTAAAATACAATGCTACATAATTAACAAGAGAATATTGCCTTTTACAATGGCCGTATTTTTGAAAAATCATTCGTTAGAAGGAATGTGCTGGTCACATAAGCTTTTAAAATGAGTTTAGCATTAAACATCAATTGTAAGAAGACAATTGTCGGCAAAAAGAAGAGTCTAACATGCTAAGGACAAATTCGAAATACCAAAACCAAGCAAGAACAAAAATTTCGATATTTAGGTAGCGTTTTGAGGGAGATGTTTTAAAAGATGTACCGTATTTTTCGGCTTACAAGACACACTTTTTTCCTAAAATATACATTGAAAAATAATTGTGCGTCTTCCAAGAGGAATGTATGAGTTACCACTAGGTTGTTATACGTATCACAAGCTTTTCTTTTTTCTTTTTTTTTTTTGTCATGGAAATTATCACCCATGGCGAGTTTATCAAGACGATTTACTCATACAAACTACAAGTTGTACGCTATGTCAAAGAATATGGTAACAGAGCAGCAGAAAGACACTTTGGACCACAGCCTACCCCCAAAAAATGATGTGTCATTGGAGGGAACAGAAAGAAGGATTGAGTGAAGTTTAAAACAGGACAATGCGCAGCTTACGTCAAGTATCAGCAACTTGTACAGGGAGAATATTTTGAGTACCCTAGAAGTTATACCTGGATTCGTAATCGGAGGCCACAATTTAAACAACCTAAGGTACGCAGATGATAGAGTGCTGACAGCAGACAGAGAAAGAAAACTACAAGACTTCCTACAGAAGGTAGCTGAAGAAAGTAACAAGAAAGGACTAAAAATAAACTGCACGAAAACTGAATGCATGGTCATCAGTCAAAAGGACAGCCCAAATACGGGTCGGGGATACCAGAATCAAGGAGGTACAAAAATTTAAATACCTGGGAAGCGTTATAACAGTAGACGGAAAGTGCGACACAGAGATCCGAAGGCGAATTGGCATGGCGAAGGAAGCATTCCAGAAGTTGAGTAACGTATTAAGAAACAGGACAATTTCGCTAGAAACTAGGAAGAGAGTACTGGATTGCTATGTGATGTCAGTCCTTCAATATGGCATTGAATGCTGGACAATACCATCAAAGATGAAGGAAAAACTTGAAGCAACTGAAATGTGGTTCTACAGAAGGATGTTGCGAATATCATGGAGCGAGCATGTGAGCAATGATGAGGTCTTGGAAATTATGGAAACAAAAAGGAAATTAATACTGAGCATCAGGAAGAGACAGCTGAAGTTCCTGGGACACGCAATGAGGAAGGAGGGCCTGGAGAACTTGATACTAACAGGTCAGATAGAGGGAAAAAGAGACAGGGGAAAGGAGTGGATAACATATTTGAAGGACCTAATCAGGTGGATGACAGAACGAGGATTGCACGGTGTAGCAGGAGAAGGCGTGCTCAGAGCCAACAGAGACAGGGAAATGTAGAAAGCCATCACCGCCTACGTCCTGAAGGGACAGAGCACAAAGAAGATCAGCAAAATGGCTAGTTAGAGAGAAACTTGTGTACATGGATAATGGAAAACAGAATTTGGGTGTTGCAGATGGCACAAAAATGATAATCTTGAAAGCAAGAAAACTCTAAAAGAACAAGGGTGTAGAAGACTTCAAAGGCACTACGACTTGGTGTTTTCGGTTGATGAATCAAAACAAGTTATGCTTACGAACAAGAACTAAAATATCTCAAAAAGTGCCAGGTGACTATAAACAGAAAATACTGATTTTCCACCAATTTATCATTAATACTAGAATGAAAAACTCGTTCGACCTTAACCAGATCAGAAATATGGATGAAGTTCCTTTAACATTTGATGTACCTTCTGTTAAAAGCATAGATGTGAAAGGTACCAAAAGGAGGGGGTGACTATTAAAACAACCGGCCATGAAATGACTCACTACACTATTATTTAACCCATAACTAGAAGGAAGAGACGGATTAGTACCTTTCCCAAGAGGTATTTGTGCGTAAGTGAATGCAAGGAATTCAACTGGAATTCGAACTCGGCTCCCAGGTTTGTTGTTCCGAGCCGATATCCATTGCACCACAACGCACATGACAACACTCAAAAACTAGCAAGAGAAATGAACATAATGTTAGCTGTAATTCCTGGTAATTCCTTAGTTCCCAGCTGCAGCCAATAAATTGGAGCATCAACAAACCATTCAAGAATAACAGACATGAAGAATGGTCTAAATGGATGGTTGGTTGGTTGTTTTGTTTTTATGGTATATCAACCTTGGCGGGTCATTTATTGCCAACTAAACTTTATTTATTGCTTGTAATACCTTTTTCTTTCAACAATTTATTGTTGTTTTTTTAAGTTTTGTGTCTAGTAATACTTTTTCTTTTCGTGTATCAAGATTCATTAAGGGTTTGTTTTTATGTCCTATCCCGTTATTTAACCCATAACTGGAGGGAACAGACGAATTAATACATTTCCCAAGGGTACCAGTGCTTAAATGAATGCAGGGTATTCAACTGGAATTCGAACTCAGCTCACCGATTTCTCTTTCCGAGCCAATATCCACTGCACCACAACGCACATCCGTCACTAAACGCTTACAGCACCTGATATTGGTCTAAATGGATGGCAGAGGGACGACATGAAATGACACCGGGCGAAGAACAAGACGCCCATCAAGAGCTCAAATGTGTAAATAGCTGTTGAAATCTTAGAATGAAATTTTTTTATTTCTTTAATCGTTACACCCCAAGCAAGGCGGTAACGCCACTGATGCGCGGGGGGCTACATAAGAGAAAAAGATTAAATAGGAGGAGAGGTGGTGTCAGAGAAGGAAGCAAGAGAAGGAGAGGAATACAGGTGTGATGAGAGTTGAAAAGGTAGAAAGAAAGGAAAAGATACACAGAGTGATGTAGAAAGAACTGGAGTCAAGTGGTTAAGAGATGGGTATTGACATTGCATTTAAATTCCTGGAGGTTGTGGCCATAAGATAAGCAAAATTTGGAAGAGAGTTCCACAGGTGAGAAGTGCGAGAAAAAATGCTATTGGGGTAGAATTGTCGGGTGCATTTGGTTGATCTGTGAATGGGAGGGACCTAGTTGCCAGTCTGGTTGCACGAGTAAACTCGTGTGGCAGTGGACCCGGTGACTTAAGTTCGTTGGAGCAGAAACTATGAAAGAATTTATAGAACAGGCAGAGAAAAACCACATACCGTCGGTGAGAAAGTGGCTGGAGTCGAGCCGCCAATCACATTACGGATTCTCCTTTGGAGCCTGTTGAGAACACTGAGATGAACAGCGGGGTCACCTGTCCATATATGACAGCAGTATTCCATGCACGGACGGATGGTTGATTTGTATATGTTCAAGATGGATTCAGGCGGTAAAAACGTCCTGGCACGACACAGTGATCCAATCTTTTTATTTATACTAAAATTGTTGTAAAGTCTTTCAAAAAGTGTGCCATGGCATGGATGGTAGTGAAGATTATTTATTGTACATTACTAACAATAGTAGTCTTTACAGATGATAGTATAGAGCTTTAGATGGATCCGGCAGTTACGAGTTTTTGGAATTTGAGGATAGACAGAATGTTTTTTATTGTTTTATATTTTTACATGCATATTTTAGAAATTTTTAATTGATTTTTTAAAAAATAAAACCACCCTTGGACAATGAAAAATATGTAGTGTATTTACTAACCACCGACTACTATATCAATGCCTTGAAAACAAAATCGGACGAATGATTAATATAAACAATACGTGGCGCTAGTATGTGAGAGACGCATTGCGAATGTGTTGTTGTATGAGAATTACTTTTTTTCTTTCCAATATTAGGGTGCGTCTTCCAAGCCGAAAAATACGGTATTCAAAAAGCTAAGAAATGTATTAACAGGAAAATCCCTTTATAAACAGACAAGAGGACTTATAAATTGTCATATCAGTATTTACATTATTCGGACTATTGTCCTCATCTTTGTTGCCATTTGTAAGACGTTTCGACCGTTGTACGCTCCGGCCTTCTTCAGGTGCTAGGAATTTCGAACCGAACCCTTTATTACAATCACTGGGGTATATGAATTTCATTCCTTGCATAGTAGTGCCTCTTCTTGTAGTCATGAGTTATTTCCCTCTAACTCTGTAAGTTACTTGTTTGCCACTGTTGTAGCTTCGTATTGAACTCACAACTCTTTGTGTCAAGTCACAGAAACTAAACAGTGTCTATATCCACTGGGCCTTAAGGACAAGAGCAACTGAATTTCTAGGACTTATAAACCTAATGTTCAGTAACCCTTTTTTACCTGAGTTCATATTGCAAGATTTTTTATGTTAATGGTTTTCTCTAGTATTTTTTATGTTAATAGTTTTCTCTAGTATTTTTGAAAAGGCAGAAAGAAAGGAAAAGATATACAGAGTGATTCATTAAGGGTTTGTTTTTAAGGGCAGGGTAACAATTGGACAATCTCTTCAAAGATCAAAAAGAGATTAGAATCACTTACTTTCTCACCTACGCATCATCTCAATTTCGCTCGCTTATAGCAATAGATTACAAATCTGGTTTACTGCTAGAAATTGTTTTGTTTTTTTTGTTTTTTGTTTTTTTTTTCACTCGTGGGTTACAATTTTAAGACTAATGATTTTCTTTGGAATTCCGTATCACTGAAAAATGCCGGGGCGTACAATGGCTGAATCGTCGTACAAATGGTAACAAAGATCAGGACATAATATAAATACTGGAAATACTACCTCATCTTAGAAATATAGACAAATACTATGTCATATCAGTCTTCCTATACGTGACAATTGGACAATCTCCTCAGAGATCAAAAAGGGACAAAAGAAGCAATAAAAAGGTGGTCTTATTGAAATATACTGAGAATACCATGGACTGAACATGTGAGCAATGAAGAAGTTTTAGGAAAAATGGAAGCAAAAAGAACATTCATACTTAAGAACAAAAAGAGACCGTTAAAATTTCTAGGGCACATAAAGTTGAAACCCTCTAGCCCCATCGTTCCCAGTGGAGCATAGGTTATCGACAACCCCTCGCCATCACACCACTCAGGAGAATGCCTTGGTTTGTTATCGTCGCAACTTGTCTTTTCTTCCCAGGTAAAGATCTTAACCCTACGCAAATCTCTTTATCCTCCGAACAAGGTTGCCCAACAAAGCTCTAAAACCCAGTCTGTCCTGCTATTTAACCCATAGCTGGAGGTAGAAAAGATAGTCAATACCTTTCCCAAGGTTGTTTACTCGTAAGTGAACACAACGAATTCAAATGGAATTCGACCTCCGATTTTTCATTCCGAGCCAATATCCACTGCACCACAACGCACATCCATAGAGGAAAGAAGACTCAGAAAATTTAACACTTATGTGGCAAAAGAGACAGAGGAATGCAACTTATCTAACGGCAGAATAAGGATTAGGAGAGATAGCGAAAAGACTAAATTTTCTAAGAACTATAAAGGTCAGGAAGTTGTGGAGATACATAATCGCCCACATCTTGGAGAGACACGGCACATAGTGTTGTTTTCAAACAACTCACTAACATGCGAGAATTAGAAACACACCGACGGCTATAAAAACTTAGAATTACGTACTTTATCAGACGACTTTTCTTGACATTTGTATGATACCAATTATTTATCAAAGAGACGACAAGGAATCTTAATAAGAATACAAAAGATATATTAGTCTGAGTTATAAACAATTTCCGCTTTCCTTTTCTTTTTGCTAGAAACACGTGAAACCAAGACACCCACCTTACTGACTATCTTTTTTAATTGTCGATGTAGCAATATGAGTCAGCTGAGCTTTTGTTATATTGAAAACTGCGGGTCCTGCGACAAAAATGGATACGGAACATTTACTCTCGACTGACGGTTATCAGTAAATGAAGTCAAATTAAAAGTACAGAGCAAAAAGCTTAGATAGAGAGAAAGTCAAAGAATGAAGATAAATTACTTTTTTTTTAGACGAAGATGACCAGAAAATTGTTATCTATAAAACTGACCATCTCGTTAAAATACACACATAGGGGACGAAGCAGATCTCGGGGCACAGACAGGATGGGTAGCAGGTGGACTGTGCACTTCCTTTCTCACCTACGCATCATCTCAACTTCGCTCGCTTGCAGCAATAGATTACATGACAAGAATAAAATCTGGTTTACTGCTAGAAATTGTTTTGTTTTGTTTTGTTTTTTGTTTTTTGTTTTTTTGTTTTTGTTTTTGTTTTTTTTTCACTCGTGGGTGACGATTTGGTCGAAGACTAATTTTTAAACCACAAGCTTTTGTCTGGGAGAAACTGCACTCTGGTCTGAGCAGCAACCCAACATCGGCATATGGTAGGTTGTGATGTGTTTAATATATTTGCAAATTTCTGAGTCCCTTGCCATGGATTACTTTTCACTAATGATCCAGAGTTTTATTATTAACCCCAAACGAACGCCTGTGTCTCGGTTTCAGCTTCCAATGTTTCTCCAGAAGGACACTTTACAGACCAATTTCGTACTTGCCGTTCATTTATGACCCCTTGACCCTAAACACTCCATATTTTTATTTTCAAGTATGTCTTCCCATAGATCATGTTAGAATAGACATTGCACTCGATGTTACACCATTTTTCAAACACACTAGATATTCCAGCATAATTTATTGGTTTCCAAAAGTTAGAAACAAATATTGACCAAAACAATTTGTCAAAAGCTGCGAGATATTTATGATCTTTGTGTGGTGTGTGTATCTCCATAAATCATGCCACAATAGACTTTTCCCTCAATGTTACACCAGACCATAAAGGGGTCACCGACGGGGTTGATTTAGGGTGACATGACAGCCGCTAAACACTAATTTAGGTGACTGGATTAGTTGCATGGTAACTGCAAACGTGGGAAAGGAACATGAGAGATGTTATATTGATCAATTTAACCCAAGTAAGGCGATAAGTCCACTAAGACACAAGAGGCTAGGAGCAATGAAAATGAAGGAAGAGACTTTAAAAGGAACCGGAAATTCAATCCTGAACAGGAAACAAAGGATAAACCTCTAATACTATTAAAAAAAACGTAGTTGACTGAAAAACAAGAAGCCAGAAAAGAGTTTCACAAGCGGGAAGTGAGAGCGAAGAAACTGTTAGCATTTTACCCGACCGACTCCATTTTCTTAATAGTCGCCTTACGTAAACATAGCGTGATTTGCTAACGGAAAACAAAAAATGAAATTTTAATTAAAATTTCGAACGTGTTAGGAAGGATTTTAAATTTAAAAAAAAATAACAAATACAATGTTTGATCTTTCCTATTAATAATAACTGAAAAAAAAGATAATGAGAGCTAACCGCCAATCTAATAGTGCGCTTAATTTCATAAAGTTCATCAGAACAATTACCATGAAAATATTTATGAAAAAGGCACAGGAAAGCTACGTTGCGGTGGTGGAATAGTGTCTAAAGCCGATATGCCAGGCTATGACTAATAACATTGCAGATTATATGTTTCTTTTTCTCAAGAATCTCTGAATATAGAGCAGAAACACTAAACCAGATGTGGCAGCAATATTCATGCATGGACGAATGGTAGACTTACAAATCTTGTAAATTTCAATGCTTCTAAAACGAAACTGCTATCTGTCAACCATCAAAGGCAATCTCTCCTGCACCCACTAAGTATGGACCAAGTAAGTCTTCCTGAAAGCAATATACTGCGCCTCCTCGGCCTTACCCTATCTCCCGACCTCAAGTGGAATCATTACATTGGGTCAATAGCTAAATCCACTGCTAGGAAGGTTAGATCACTGTGTAGGGCTAGGAAGACTTTTCCGCCTGAATCTATCTTATACAAATCAGCCATCCAATTGTGCATAGAATACTGCCGTAATATCTGGTCAGGCGCCCCTGCTTTTCATCTCAGTGTTCTCAATACGCTCCAAAGGAGAATCTGTAATGTGATAGGTCCTGACTTGGCAGCTCGACTCCAGCCACATTCTCACCAACGAGATATGGCTTCCCTCTGTCTCTTCTACAAATATTTTCACGGTTTCTGCTCCGAAGAACTCAGGTCACTGAAGCCCCCATCACAAGAATTTACTCGTGCAACCAGACTGGCAACAAGGTTCCATCCATTTACAGTCAAATCAACCAAATGCAGCCGACAATTCTACTCCATCAGCTTCTTTTCTCGAACTTTCCGCATGTGGAACTCCCATTCGTATATTTGTTTTTTTCTGACGGCTACAGCATCAAATCCCATCTCTTATCCACTTGACTTCAGTCCTTTCTACATCACCCCGTATATCTTATTCTTTTCCCTTCTCTCTACCTTCGCAACTGTCTTCACACCTATGTTCCCATCCTTCTCTTGCCCTTTTTCTGACACCCCCAGTAAATGGTTTGTCTTTTCCTTCACTCTCTTCCTGTCTAAACTTTTACTCTTTTATGTAGCCTCCTGTGCATCAGTGGTGGTACCGTCCTGTTTGAGGTGAAACGATTAAAAAATATAGATTCTGGCGAGAAAGAACTGTCTAGTAGGACATAGTAAATCCACTTTTTTAGGAGCAAAACTAGCTCAATATGACTCAGTACAATCTTTCCAATTCATGCCAGAGTAAAACGTTAACCCGAAAGTCATAACGAGTCACTCTCCTGGAGGTTAACATCAGACATGCAAAGGAAACGCAAAAAAGTCCCTCTCAGAGAACAGTTTTGTTTTGAAAGTTTTAAAATTAACAAGTCATTTCTTGCCCTAGTTAACAACAGGTGGCACCAGATTTCTGTTCTGTTAGTTCAGCTGCCAGTTTGAACATATTGTTACACTATCTTTGTCAATAAGCGGATTGGGATGTGCAGGCAGTGTAATGTTTAAACATCTCAGGACGAAAAATTGGCAAGCTGTCTTCGAATTCCGAATTAAGAAGTGCTGAAAAATTGTCGCTCTGATCCAAATTCAAAATTTGCAATTTCAATGACTAACCATCAGAATACATTTTTTACAATATACGAGGGTCATTCAATAAATAAGCTGAATTTTTCGGTATAAGGACTTCTACGAGGGTCATTCAATAAATAAGGTGAATTTTTCGGTATAAGGACTTCTACGAGGGTCATTCAATAAATAAGCTGAATTTTTCGGTATAAGGACTTCTACGAGGGTCATTCAATAAATAAGCTGAATTTTTTGGTATAAGGACTTCTACGAGGGTCATTCAATAAATAAGGTGAATTTTTCGGTATAAGGACTTCTACGAGGGTCATTCAATAAATAAGGTGACTTTTTCGGTATAAGGACTTCTACGAGGGTCATTCAATAAATAAGCTGAATTTTTTGGTATAAGGACTTCTACGAGGGTCATTCAATAAATAAGGTGAATTTTTCGGTATAAGGACTTCCACGAGGGTCATTCAATAAATAAGGTAAATTTTTCGGTATAAGGACTTCTACGAGAGTCATTCAATAAATAAGGTAAATTTTCGGTATAAGGACTTCCACGAGGGTCATTCAATAAATAAGGTAAATTTTTCGGTATAAGGACTTCTACGAGAGTCATTCAATAAATAAGCTGAATTTTTTGGTATAAGGACTTCTACGAGGGTCATTCAATAAATAAGGTAAATTTTTCGGTATAAGGCTTCTACGAGGGTCATTCAATAAATAAGCTGAATTTTTCGGTATAAGGACTTCTACGAGGCTCATTCAATAAATAAGCTGAATTTTTCGGTATAAGAAATTACAATAAAGATAGAAGCTTACGTTTTTTACCTCCCAAGAAAATGCTTTCCAATTACTAAAAGCTTAACCTTTTCAAGTGTACTGTTAACCATTATCTTCGTCACATATCTTCATAAGCTGTTACTCTCACTCTGTACCTCGAATGGCTCTTGGGTCTTTTACAGGGTGGTCCTGGGTATGATGGTGAACTGCATCTGGCAGCATCGCCTCTGATTGAGAAGTTGTGAGGAGCATGGAACAACCTCTTAACTGTTGTTGTCCCCAGGTCCACTCTGACCCGGAGTTGTAACACCTGTTAGGGTTCTAGCTATGGGCAAATAGTTAACCCTCAAACTGGGATCGAAATTCTATGAAAGTATAAAAATAAACTTTTATAGAAATATATACATAAAATAAACTTTTACAGAAAAATATACATTTTTGAAGGAAAAAATTACTACCATAACACATTTTTGAAGGAAAAAAATATTACCATAAAAAATTATAACCAGCAGTACATTTTTAATAGAAAACTAAAAGACATTTTCAGTTTTCTAAAATGAAATCATTTTTTTTTTAATTTTTCATAAAAATCTGATTAAATCAACCATCTCACTATAACCAAACATTTTTAAAAAAATACCTTAAAATCCCACCTTTTTGGTATTAAATAACCCACAGAGGTGTTGATATGCCGTTAAACAAAACTCAGACTCTAAATTCTAGTACAGGGTAAACATTATTGAAAGAAAAAAGAACAAGAATAAGCTAAAGATACTAAAGATTTCTCTCGGGAAATGATTAGGATTTTCAGCCGAATATGAGGCGCCAATTACTGTCATCCTCGTCAAAAGAAATAAATAGTTTGGCACAAGGACAAAATTTCGCAGTACCCAAATGAGAATTAAATTCACTGCAATAGTAATAGTCTGATATCACTCTCGTGATACGCACTCACCACATAAACATAGATTTTTCGATCATATTAATAATTGCATTACACGAGACAAATCATAGACATTTGTGTTTTAAATGGTTTTATTTCTTTTGACTAGGCTGACAGTAATTGGCGCCTCAAATTATGCTCGGAGGAAGCGTCGCATCGAATGAGTTGAATTGATATAAACAAAACAAATAAAATGGGTGATAAAATATAATAAAGAAGTGGCCATGTTGCAAAGAATAGCCTACTTAGATAATAACTTAATTTTTAAATGAAGGCCGAATGAATCTATTTTCTATAAAATTTGACCACATTAAACAGTGGCCATAAACAGTTTCCTTTATTGTTTTGTATAATGTCTCCAGATTTAATGCTTGGTTCTTACTATTTAATAAAGTTCATTACTTTTAGGTTATGGACTGTAAATTCCTTAGTCTTTGAAGGTGTGACGCGGATGTAGGTAGCGATGTAGAAATTTGATTTCGCGTTCATTTAGAAATGAGCACTAACATATTGATCTGCAAATGTCATTATATTTATTAGAAATAATTGCACACATACACAAAAACACACGCATGCACACAAACACACACACGCATATATATTTGAGCAGCAATCATTTTTTATACATGTTGCATTAAATGGGACAGACAAGAAACATTTTATAAGTAGTCTATTCAGTTTTTCTAATGTTCTTACAGTTCTTCTTTATTTGCTGTGTTCCTTCGGGACGTAGGCGATCATGAACTTCCGCTTGGCTGTGTTTTTTTTTTATTGTCGCTCTCAACATTCTTCTTAGTATCTTTCCCAAACCCCACCCTGCCATCCAGGCCTATCAATTAGGTCACGCACTGCTTTATGTCCCTTTTTCCCTCTATCCATCCTGTGAGTATTAAATTCTCTAGACTCTCCTTCCTCATTACATGTTCCAAAAAACTCATCTGTCTCTTCCTAATATTAAGTATGAGTTTTCTCCTTGTTTCCATCTTTTCCAACACCTGGTCGTTAGTCACAGGCTCAGTCCATGTTATTCTCAGCATCCTACTGCTAAACAACATTTCTGCTGCCTCAAGCCTCTTCTTTATTCTTCATGAGATCATCCAACATTCACTGCTATACAGAAGGACAGATATCGCATAGCAACCCAGCACTCTCTTCTTTGTTTCCAATGAGATTTTCCTGTTTTTCTCTACTCTGGTTAGCTTTTGATAATGCATCCTTAGCCATGCCAATGCGTCTTTGGATCTCAATGTCGCACTTTCCATCCTCTGTCAACATGCTTCCCAGGTATTTAAATTTCTTTGCTTGTTTTATTTGAGTTTCTTCGACCTAAATGATAAAGCATAGCACGAGGAGTCAGACACTCACTGGGATGAATATAGACATAAAACCACACCTACTTGGTCCCGGGGATTTCCGAGTTACAGGGAAATTTTAATCTTTATGCTGCATATACGGCACTCTAAATTTAATTGATCTTATGTCACACCAATTCTCCAATGGAAAATACAGTCGTATATACTTCGGGTAGATATAACACAAAAACCAACAAAATATTTCCGACATGAAATTAAATGAAATAGAAATAACATTTTCTTCTAGTCAAACTTCGATATGTATATAGACAGATATAGATATATATCCAAACTGTGTATCTTTTGTATGCACGGTGGGGTAATGATAGCAGCTCGGATTGAGGAATCCCTATTTTCTCCTCCAACTCTGGGTAAATGGCTGACTAGGTTCTATATCCTTGGGTGGCAAAAAACCAAAATTCAAAGCCCAGCACTCTTTTCTTTGCGTTCAATTAGATTTTCCTGTTTTTCGGTACTCTGGTTAGCTTTTGATAATGCGTCCTTGGCGGCCATGCCAATGCGTCTTTGGATCTCAATGTCGCACTTTCCATCCTCTGTCAACATGCTTCCCAGGTATTTAAATTTTTTTACTTATTCTATTTTTGTTTCTCCCACCTGCATTTGGATTTTGGGATCTTCTTTTTGCTGATGACCATATATTCAGTTTTCTTGAAGCTTGTGCTTAGTCCTTTCTTCTCGCTTTCTGTTGCTACCTTCTGTAGAAGGCCCTGCATTCTCCTTTCCGTGTGTGCTATCAGTACTGTGTCATCCGCGTATGTTAGATTGTTCAGACTGTGGCTGCAATAACGTATCCTGGCAAGCGTTTTCTTTTTCTCTCAGAATTGTCTCGCTGTATAAGGTGAATACATCTTCTTTTTTTTAATCATTTCACCCCAAGCAAGGCATTCCATTGCCACTATTGCGCATGGGGCTACATAGGGGAAGGTAAAGAGGAAGAGTGTTTAGGTGTAGGAAATGTCAGAAGGAAGGTGATAGATGGGTAAGGATACCGAGAATGATGGTTGGGCAGATGGGAAGAGTGTTTGAAAGAATGGGAGCGAATTAGTGTGTTAGGAGGTGTCTATTGACCTTACATTTAAACTCCTGGAGATTGTAGCCGTCGGGGAAGCAATCATGTGGAAGGGAATTTCACAGTCGGGAAGTGAGAGAAAAGAAACTGTTGGAGTAGAAGTTGCGGTTGCATTTTATCGGTTTCACTGTAAAAGGGTGGGATCTAGTTGCTAATCTAGTTTCTCGTGCAAATTCGTATCTAGGGGGCAGCAGTGATCTAAGTTCATTGGAGCAGAAGCCGTGAAAGTATTTATAGAAGACACACAGGGAAGTCACGTCGCGCCGGTGAGAGAGAGACTGCAGGCGGTCTGCCAAGTTGGTATCGATCACATTACAGACCCTCCGCTGTACCTTGTCGAGAAGCCCGAGGAGAATAACAGGGGCACCCGACCAGATATGGCAGCAGTATTCAATGCACGGGCGGATGGTAGATTTATAAATGTGCAAGATAGATTCAGACGGAAAAAACTTCCGGGCCCTGCACAGAGAACCAACTTTCATAGCAGCGGATTTAGCAATGGATTCGATATAGTCATTTCATTTGAGGTCCGCTGTAAGTGGAGGCCTAGTGCTTTACTCTCTGGGAGGCAAGCCTGGTCCATGCTAATGGGAGGTAGGTGCGATTGTCTATGATGGTTGATTGATAGTAGCTTTGTTTTAGAAGCATTAAAGCTTACGAGCCATTTCTTACCCCAGTCCACTACGGATTGGAGGTCCTCGGCTGCAAGGTTAGCTTTGTCGCCTACACCAGAGTTTTGGTCGAGGCTGGTAAGAAAACACATCCTTGTCTTACGCTCCTTTCTATTTTTGTATACCTGCTGAATTCACTTCTTGCTGCCAATAGATATTTTTGATTATCTTAACGTCTTTTCTAAATATATCGAGGTTGTAGAGCATATCTATCAAGTCTTTGTGCTGTACTTTGTCAAATGCCTTTGCATAATCTATAAAGCACAGATATAGATCCTTCTGTATTTCTGTTGCTCTTTCAGATAGCATTTTGAGCATAAATATCGCGTTCCTTGTTCTGGTATTATTAGCAAAGCCACACTGTTCTTGTCTTATCTCTGGGCCAATTCTGCTGAGCGCTCTATATATCAGAATATATGTGGCTCATTAAACTAATTGTTCCGTGGAATTCACATTCCTTTGCACCTGGCTTCTTAGGTCGTGCTATGAAAATTGATCTGCTTAGGTGTCCCGGTATATTACCTCTGTTATAGATTTCGTTAATTATTTCTGTGAGCCTGTCTATGCCAAAGTCTTCTAAGGGCGTCAACATCTCTATTACAATCCCGTCGGGTCCTGCTGCTTTATTTCTGTTCAATTTGGCCATTGCCGATTCCACTTGAGTTTTTAATATTTCTGGTTCATCCTTATTTTTGTGTATTGTTGGTTGTGCTCTCTCTCTCTCTCTCTCTCTCTCTCTCTCTCTCTCTCTCTCTCTCTCTCTCTCTCTCTCTCTTGTCGTGGAAGAGATCAGCAATATACTCATCCCATCTCTGAAGTATTTTTTCTAGTATAAGTGTACCGTTCTTTGCTTTTATACATCCTTTTGCTGAGCAGGTCTTTTGTCCTGTTAGTTCCTTTATTTATTATGCATATCACCATTATTTGTCATGCTCAGTCTCTCTACTCGGCACATTTTTCTTTAGCCTGTCTGCATTTTCTCCCTATTTCCTTGTGTATTTTCTTATATTCCGTTCCATATCTTGGCATTGTTTTTTGTCTCTCTTGCATCAAGTCAAGAATCTCTTCAGTGATCCACTCATTTTTCTTCCGACATGCTTTTTTCTTTTGGGATGATGTCGTTGGCCAATGTCACTCGATTCACTCTTAGTGCGTCCCATTTTAAGCTTCCGTTTCCAATTTTTACTTCGTATTTCGTTTTCACACTGTCCATATACATTTCCTGCAGGTTCGGGTCATTCACGAGTCTATTGTAATGCAGTCTTAGGGCTGTGTTAGGTTTCTATAATCGGTTTAGTTTTATCCTTAGTTTCCATAAAAGTGGTAAGTAGTCACTTCCGCTGTCAGCACCTGGGTAGGTTTTGTAGTGGAGGACTGCGTTTCTGAATTTCTTGCTGATGGTGACAAAATCAATTTGGTTCTTAATTTCTCCTCCTGGACTACCACATGTCTATAGTCTTCTTGGGTGCCCTTGGAACCAGGTGTAAGTTATTATCTGGTCATCTGCTGCGCACCATTGAACCTATTTCTCAGCACGGCTATTGTGGTGTCCTAGTCCGAAATGACCGACTGTTTCATCTTCTCTGCCTTGGCCGACTTTGGCATTGAGATCTCCCTTGATGATTTTGAAGTCTTGTGATTTGCATTGTGCTTTGGCATAATCAAGCATATGAAAAAGAAGAAATGGTAGAAACTGTCCCAAGCGGCATCGACCAATTTATTAGCCTTTTCAAGGGGTTCATGGTTAGTATATATTCCTGCGTCTATCATCTCAGTTGTAATGTATACAAGTATTAGTAACACTAAGCAGGAAATGCTAGTAATTCCATGTTGGGGTGTTATAAAAAAACCGACAACGCGTTTTTCACACTTTTAAATAAGGTTGAGAATTGGCTTCTGTAACACACTGCACGCCGGACGGCAACCATCAGGCCAGATCCTGGTTGAAACGGCACCAGATGTGACGCCTCAGCCGGGCTGGCCGTCTGTCTAATGTGACGCTCGCTCTCGCTGATGGTCGTGACGATCCCAGTTGCGACACTGCCACCCGGTTGTACGGTTGGTTTGGTCACTGTTGCTGGTCGTGACAATCTCGTCCGATGATGTCGCCACAAAAGCTGGGTTACAGGACGTCTTTTGCAACAATGTGCCACTGTCCCACGTGATTAGATCCCAGAGGTCTCGTCTTGCAATCTTAATAGTCGTCCCTTTTAGCCAGTCCGGACACTGGTGTTCACTTGTGATTTGAAAAAAATAAACACGGCACCAAAACAAAATTAATAAAATAAATGAACAAGGTCGAACACGCCTGGAGAGCTACGAAGAATGTCTTTATATAAAGAAAAAAAACAATGTCTTTCTTTTCCCAAGAATACAGTTGTCGAAAATGATATACAATCGTCGAAAATGATATTTACGACGGAGAGAGGAAGTTCGCCAAAAGCATCATAGTTTCTAATCCTTAATAAAAACGTCTTGTTTAAGTTTCGTTAGCGTTGAGATCTCTTAAAAATTTCACTAAAGTCTTTTCACGTATTCTCTATAGTCAGTGTCGTCAGTGTCGTCTCTATAGTCAGTGTCGTCAAGTTTTCTATGTAACTTCTAAAACAGCAAAATTCTTGACGGAATCTGACGGTATGTGCCGAATCGGAGGCGCTGGCGGCGGCTCTCTGCCTAAAAATCTCTTTAAAAAACTCCGACTCAAACTGTCACCCAACTCAACTTTTCGTGTCGAGTATCTATTTTTATAACCAATTTCGATCCTCTCTGGGGACCCGGCCGGCTCACAGTCTTCGGCCAATGAAATCAGTCTCCACCCACTCGATTTGCGGGACCAATGAGATTATGCCAACTCACATCGTACCTCTGGTTATTACGGACTGCTGTGTTCACCAGCTGCCTTAGCCTTCGGGTGACCTTATCAAATCACTCTGACACTTGTTTTGTCTACGCGTTTTTAGATTAGCGGGATCGACATTTCAACTCCAAAAGAAGGGAAAGTTATATGAACATGAAAGGAGCGAAATTTATACAAACATGAAAGACGAGAAATGTATTTTTTGATAAAATAATTTCATGCTCCCCGGCTTTTAGAAGTACTTGAAAAATAATATTTTTTTTTTAAGCTCACATCGCATGACGCAATAAAACTCTAATAACATTGCCAGTATCGATTTCTCTCTCCGTTGTTTTAAACCAACCAAAGGAAAGTATCCCCGCGGGAGAAGGGAAAGTATCACCGCGGGAGATAATGTCACATTCAACCGTTTTATATAAAGTTTTATATACAATTAGTTATTCTGAAATTGACAGTGTTAGTTGCGAGTTTTTTTGTTTTTTTGTTTTTGGGGTGTTTTTATTTTTTGAAGCAGGTAGTAAATTATGAATGTTTAAGTGCTTCTTAATCGAACTTACGGAGTTTGTCAGTATACGACTTTATGACGCCGTAGCGTAACCGTTGTAGCTTTGTGTCTTATTTCAAGAATCACACACAGTCTTGTACAGGGCAACAAAATTGATAGATTAAATTCGTGGTGTAAAGTTTAGATCCTGTAGGCGTGCTGTTATTGATAATTATGTGGTTGGCATTTTTCTCATTTTCAATAGTTAATTGTGACTTTTACACCTATATTTAGGTCGACGGGTGAAATGTATTGTTTTATCATGCGTCGCATAGTAAATACGTCTGGTATATATTTTTTCTGCATCTGCTAGTAGTAAAAATATATTAATGTTTTGTTGTGCTGCGTTTTTAGTATTGGTTTCAGATACCTTCCGTAGCAAATTTATTTAGTTACCGATAACATAGTCGAGAAAATTATTCTTAAACAATATTTGTTTTATTATATGCTTGAGCTCACTAAAAAACATTTTTAGTGGCGAGTTTGTTAGCTGTGATCGATTCAGAAAGATATTTTTTATCTCTGCTAATTTATATATTTTTGTGGGCATTTACTATTATTACCATTGAGAGAGAATTCTTGGAATTTTTCTTTTTGTTTTTTACTTAGGTATTAGGTTTGTAATTTTTATTTTTTTCGAAAATAGATATTAGGTAAGTAATTCCAATTTTTTTCGAAAATAGATATTAGGTAAGTAATTCCAATTTTTTTCGAAAATAGATATTAGGTATGTAATTTCTGGGGGTTTTTTTTTTTGGGGGGGGGGGGGGTTTCGAAAAATAGATGTTAAGTTTTTTGTTTTGTTTTATTTTTTAAATAGATATTAGGTTTTTCTATTTTTTGCTAATATAAAAATTTCGTCAACGTGTGCAGATTTGTGGATGGTTGTTTTTGAACAAGTTGTTTTCAAAGTGTGCTATGTAAAATTTAAAGAAGGCAAAACCTAAGTGTATTCTCATAACAACAACGTTGGATTTGTAGTAGATGTCTCCTGTATGTTTAAGATATTCGTTTCTACCTTGTCTTAACCCTAATAAAATGAAACCTGTGAGAGCGGTAAAAGAAAAACTAAATAAAAAAAACTATAAAATTTTCCTTTTCTGTCACATTCAATAAAACACACGTACACACGTACACACACACGTGTGTGTGTGTGTGTGTGTGTGTGTGTGTGTGTGTGTGTGTGTGTGTGTGTGTGTGTAAGAGTGTTAGTGAGAAGTGGGAGTGTCATGAGTGAAACTGTTTTGCCGATCTTGACAACACTGGTAAAAAAAATATATTAAATATTTTATACGTATATTGACATATATGTTTTCCGGTGCTGTCAAGATCAACAAGACCGATCTCTAAATGGCATGATTATATATGACACACCTATATATATATATATATATATATATATATTTCTTTATCAATTTTCTTGTATATATATATATATATATATACAAGAAAATTGATAAAGAAAGAAAGAAGGAGGGGTGTATGCAGATTTTAGCCACATATAACTTTTTAATATATATAAATATATACAGAATAATATAGACAAGTTTTGTCTATTTATTTTGTGTAAGATCTTTTCGTATAGTCTGATTAGTTTGATGATGCTATCGTTAAAAGACGACAAGAAATCGCAGTAATTGTTGATTTTTTATCAGGTCTAAGCTTTCGGATTACATAAGCCATTATCAAAGAATGAACATTAACATATAGTGAACGTAGAACATTTTCACACCTGCATTCTTACCTTTCTATCACTCCTCTCTAACTGGTTTGTACTCCTCACTCTCTTCTAATTCATCTCTTTTACAGTTATGTAGCCCCCCGCACATCAGTGGCATTTCCGCTTTGCTCGGGGTGAAATGATTATAAAAAAAAAGTGGAATAAAACAAAGAGAATGAAACCAAAGAGACAAGTCCATTTTTAACGTGGCGGATGGCCGCAAACGGTGACAAAATGGTAGTGGATGAAAGCTCAGATCTGAAAAAAATCATCAATTACTGCGATTTCGTGTCGTCTTTTAACGATAGCACCATCAAACTTATCAGACTATACAAAAGGATCCCACACAAAATAAATAGACAAAACTTGTCTATATTATTCAACGAAACCTGTATTAATGAAAAAATGCTGCCAAAATACACACAATTTAATATATACAGAAATATATATAATTTAAAATTTAAAAATCGTACCTCTATATATTATTTCTAAGTCACTCATTATACACATTAATATATGTGTATAATGAGTGACTTAGAAATAATATATAGAGGTGCGATTTTTAAATTGTCATTTTATATTTTTAACTTCGTGCGTGCGCCATGTTTTCAATTTTGCCGACTGCGCAGTATAGTAGGGTCAGTTGGGCACTGTCTGTGAGAAAAAGAGCACCATAATAGAATTCACGCCGCCATAATTTAAATTGCTTCCTGTATTGCTTGACATTCACCCCGGAAGCTCTAATGGAAATATTTTAGAGTGTTTAGGTGCCAAACTGAGAACAGTTCAGTGGATTCGAAAAGAGTTGGATGATTTATCCAGCCAACATCATGGTGTTCGGAGCTATCACTATTGATGGCGACCACATGCCTCCCTTCATCTTCCCAAAGGGCCTCAGACTCAACCGACATGCCTTGAAGCGGTAGTGCTACCCTCGGTCAAGAGGGTAACTGCTTGAAGACGCTATGTCTGGCAACAGGACTCTGCACCATACTACCCAAGCAGGTGAACCCAGACAATTTCTGTGATAACATCATCCCTTACATCTAGCCAAACTGCAAACTCCTTGATTATTGTGTGTGGGGTGCAGTTGTGCGAGAGAGCAACAAAACCTCTTGTAACACCAAAGATAAACTGAAGACAAGGATTATGTCAGCATTCACCAACTTGAACAAGGAGACCGCCCAGAAGAATTGCAGGAGATTTCGAAGTCGTTTGGAGTTCGTGGTTGAAGCCAATGGCGATATCAAATAAATTTACTCTTCACTATTACAAGATATTTTTCGGATAATTTTGGTACATATATCTGCTAAAATGAGAGGTCTGTGCTTCTTTAATTTCAGAGTAATTTAGACGACAATTCATCCATCGAATCCACTCTGTGTGTGTGTGTGTGTGTGTGTGTGTGTGTGTGCATTTTAAAATTATATAAATGTATACACACATATATATATATATATATGAATACTAGCAGTATAGCCCAGCGTTGCTCGGGTGTAATGAAAGCTTTAAAACTAATCTATGGTCCTGGAGCTCAGACTCTTTGGACGTTGGCATGAAAGACTAAAAAGCAATAGTTGTTTTCAGTTAAAGCGAAACCGTAGACTGAAAAAAAATTTTTTAAAAATAATGGGTGTAAGTCAAATTTTGATTTCCTGGTATCGATATCAAATAAGTTTTTTTCGTCGTAAACTGAATTTTGAAGGCAAAATAAGTCCTCTGAGTAAATGTTATCATGGCTGAGACTAAGAACTACAATTATACCTACTTAGAGCCAAACCCCGAAGGAAAAACTAAAATAAAAGGGCTGAAAAAAATGCAGACATACAGGCAGATAAACAGACACACACACAAACATCTTGCCTTTTATATATATATATATATATATATATATATATATATATATATATATATATATATTATCGATTTTCTGCACTATTGTAAGAACTGCAACCTTGAAACTTCTGAATATCGTTTCTTATGTTTTTGTCTATGAGTGTATCAAATTTGATTAAAATCGGACCACTCCTTTTATAATCCGATTTTTTCGATTATTGATTTTCGATATTTATCGGGGGTAGCTCGACACAAAACCTATCTAAGAACACTCGCAGACGCTTATAGTACAACTGTGTAAATTTTCAAGAAAATTGGTTCAGCTGTTTCGGAGTCTATAGATAACGGACACAGACACACACAGACAAAGTTCCATTTATAAATAAGTTTAGATATAATTTAGTTTTGCGCTAGATCACGCGATAGAGGTTTTGCTTTGTTTCCCAATAGATTGGCTATTTGATGTTTTCGTCACACAGTAATTTACATATTGTGAGTTTTCCAAAAAATAAGAACAGAACAGTTTATTTTTGTGTAGCTATTTATATATATATATATATATATATATATAAAGATGGCTACACAAATATAAACTGTTCTGTTCTTATTATATGACTATATATATATATATATATATATATATTATAAGCGTTTCACCCCGAGCAAGGCATGTCACTGCCACTACTGCGCAGGGGGCTACGTAGAGTGGAGAAAGGATGATTAAATATAGGAAATGTCAGAGGGTGGGTGATAGGCGGGTAAGGATACCGAGAATGAGGGTTGGGTAGATGAGAGTGTTCTGAGAATAGTTGGGAGTTAGTGTGATAGGAGGTGTCTATTGACCCTAAATAGGAGGTGTCTATATATAAAAAGATGGCTACACAAAAATAAACTGTTCTCTTCTTATTATATGACAATATATATATGTGTGTGTGTGTGTGTGTGTGTGTGTGTGTGTGTGTGTGTGTGTGTGTGTGTGTGTGTGTGTGTCTTCTCCCAATGAGTTATGCTGTAGCTGCTGGTGGTGATCAGTATCTGTTATGGCTGCAGAGACCCACACGGGTGTGACAATCTCGATTGCAACGGATGCATGTGAAGACGCTCTCCTCCGATGTCGCCATTTTGTTTTCTTTTCTACGGCATGCTTCTCCTTGGAGCGGGAAACCTTCATTTTTCTTTTCCTCGCTCCAGCCTTCGGTGTAAATCGCGTCTCCAGTGTGAGCGATCGTTGATGACCTCTTTCCACCTAACGATGTCCATGTCCATCGCCCACATGTTACTTTTACGGACACCCTTGAAGCGAAGATGAAGTCGCCTCGCGTGCCCACTTTTCGGTGGTCATATTCCCGCATAGAAGGACCTTCGGAATACTGTGTACATATTCATTCTAGCAGAGCTGGCGCTGTTGGGGAAGGGCGTATAGGTTGGGTAACTTAGCACGGGTGAAAACTATGTCGTTGTTGACCAGGTCGGAGACTGCAAGTCTTGCTGAGGTACAGAGGTATGCTGGCAACGCATGCTCTTTAGATTGCAATTTTAATTTTAGGAATAAACTTTCTGTTCCCCTAGACTCTCGAGGTCAACCTGGCAAACGTGGTGGCATCACGTCCGATTCGTTTGTTAACCTTAGTGTCTCGGAAGAAGGTGTTTGAAACAGTGGAGCCAAGATATGTGAATTCATGAACCACCTACATATATATTCAAATGAGATATTTTATGATATCAATCATATATATATATATAAAGTGAACTTCTTAAGCACTCTAAGTCATGGATAAGATTTGTAGGCTAATATAAGATAAAACAGTGCTAAACTATATTATATATGTACGTTGTATACCGTATTAAATTTCATTTATGCAAGTCAATGTTTTCGTAACATAATATGTATTAATCAACTGAAGTTGGTAATAAACGTTTTCCACCCTGTCGGCTTGGGCTTCAGAATACACCGACTGTACCTCTGCAGAATGGCTACCCCCCATGTGGTGTCCTGGGTATGACGATAAACTACATCCGACAGCAAAGCCTCTAATTGGGAAGTTTCGACAAAGAATATCTGCAATGTAATTGGTCACGACTTAGCATCTGGACTTCAGTCGCTTTCTCACCACCGTGACCTGACCTCCCTCTGTCTTTTCTACAAATATTACCATGGCAACTAGTCTGAGAAGCTTTTTTTCCTGGTGCCTGTCCACGTGGATTTAAGCGTGCTACTAGATTGGCATATAGGTCCCACTCATTTACCGTTGAAATAATTAAATTTAAACACCACTTCTACGCCAACAGTTTCTTTTCACGCACTTCCCAGCTATGGAACTCCCTTCTGTTTACATGTATCCCTGATAGCTACAATCTCAAAAAATATAAATTCACCATCTTCTATACTCTTGAATACTGTTCAACATTTATCCTTTCCTCAATATCTCCTTTACCCAGTTTCTTCTTTCAGTGCCACCTCGTGCGTATTAGTGGCGATCCCACCTTGCTTTGGGTGAAATGATTAAGTTTTGTTTATTTTTAATTTCTATTTTTATTTTACGATTCAGAGCAGCTTTTCGGTAACTGAAATCCTGTTTCACCCCAGAAATGATGTTTTAAATTTACTCATGGAAAAATACATTTCCTCTAACCACTCAATCTGTATAAGTAAGCAATTTAGAATTCTTGACTATAAATATCCCCAGATATTAACCCTAAACTAACCCTTAGTTCAGTTAATCCAACAGTTTTCTAAATACACAAGCCCACTGAAGGAGTATTGTCACTTGAACTGAAGGGTAAAACTAACATTCACTATGCAATATTGACTCTTGTTTTCATATTGTTTATATATATAAATGCTCTCTGATTTCGAGCTCTCTTCTCCTCCATATATATCAAAGTTTCAACAATATATATATATATATATATATATATATATATATATATGAAAACATTTTTTATCCGACATTTTTTCTTTTGACTATGAGTGCCTCCAAAAAAATTATAAAATGTAGAAAGATTAAAACACTTAATAAAATAATGCAAAAAAAGAAAGCACAAACTTTGTTCTTTCCTCTTAATAACAACAAACATTTTGAAAATAAACTTTGTTTATATAACGAAAAAGGCTCTAAACTTGATAAAAACAAAGTTTATTTTCAAAATGTTTGTTGTTATTAAGAGGAAAGAACAAAGTTTGTGCTTTCTTTTTTTTGCATTATTTTATTAAGTGTTTTAATCTTTACTAACATTCGAAATTTTGGTTAAAAATCTTGTTTTGCTTGCGTCAACTGGTGGGCGAAAGATTAGTATAGGAATTCTGTCTTTAAAATCACGTTTTATTGGAAATTCTTGCAAAATTCAAATAATTCTTCGATTTTAATGAAATTTTCAGAACTTGAATTTTAAGAACACAAATGAATTAAATTATTTTTTAATGATTTTTTATAAAAAAAATATTTTTTTTAATATTTTTTTAATATTTTTTAATATTTTAATTAATTTTAATATTTTTTAATACTTTTTTAATGATTTTTTTACAAAATCTTTGTAAAAATATTTTTTTACATCTGTTACTCCCACTTAAGTTTATGAAATTTTGAGAAATTAAAATTTCAGCCTCTTCATATTTCATTTTTTTTAATTAATTTTAAACCTTAAATATCGCGTTTCTTTCTGCAGATACCTACCATTCTGCAGATACCTACTATTTTTAGTGAATTAACGAGATTAAGTTATTATCCCTGTTTTTCTTTTTTTATATATATTTTTGGCAAAAATAGTGGCTTCATAAACAGCTTTTTCAGAATTACATCTGCCGTCAACGGGGCAGTTGGTTTTATTGATATATATATATATATATATATATATATATATATATATATATGTATGTATATGTGTGTGTGTGTGTGTGTGTGTGTGTGTGTGTGTGTGTATTTAGGCAGCAAATTTTCTTTTGGACATGTCAGATTAAATAAATTGCAAACATTGTGTCTGCTTATTTTTAATAAAATCCGCTCATACTTACATATAATCTTTCGTGTATTATAATTGAAAGATGTCAGAAATGAGCTGTAACGTTGACAGATGTCATTATCATTCATTTCCTGATGTTTCCAAATACTTTCAATCTCCGTCCAAGATCATCTTATTATTATTATATTTAAAGCAAGAACAAAACTTACAATAATTTTTAGCGACACAGTTTTACGGTTATTTTTTTGTTACCACAACTCACACCCTCGAAGATGATCACGGAAGGAGATTGAAAGTATTTGGGAACATCGAGAAATGAATAATAATAACATCCGTCAACATTACAGCTCATTTCTGACATCTTTCAATTATAATACGTGAAATATTATCCGTGAGGATGAACAGATTTTATTAAAAATAAGCAAACACAATGTTTCCAATTTATTTAATCTGACATGTCTAAAAGAAAATTTTCTGCCTAAATGCACACACACACACATACATACATACATATATATATATATATATATATATATATATATATATATATATATATATATAACCAACTGCCCCGTTGACGGCAGATGTAATTCTGAAAAAGCTTTTTTTGAAGCCACTATTTTTCCAGAAGAGGACCCTAACAAATAAAGAGTTTATATAGGGATATCTACAGGTAGTTGGAAACAGAAACTTTGCAATCACACTCATTTTCCAATGCCTCCTTAAAACATCAAACAACCCAGTTTAAATACTACTGGGATATAAAGGATGGAGGATTTACCCCACCAGTCTACCACAGAAAATAATGGCAACCTACTGCGGATAATCTTCTGCCAGTCAGTCATGTCTCTATCGAGATATGATCGCCCAGGCGTGTATCACGTATGGCACCTAACTGATTAACTGACCCCAAACAAGGCAATCAGGCTAATAAAACACAAGGGTTTGCTGAGTGTTAGAGAATGGGTGAACAAAAACAAACCTTATTAGTGAGAGAGAGAGAGAACAATAAAAGAACAGTAATTTAGAAGACGGTAGATAACTGCTGACATTGATCTTCAGAAATTTAAATGCAAAGTTGACTGAGAAACAAGCAGCTAAAAGAGAGTTCCACAAGTGATATGTACCAAAAAATAAACAGCTGGCATACAACTTACGGTTACATATAGCCATTTCAATTGTAAACTGATAATACCTTACCGCTAATCTAGTACTACGCTTACATTCATAAAGTCTAGGTGTCATAGAGGAAAGTAATATTTATTTTAAATAATACAAAAATGTGGCCAAAGGCCAAAAGGGAGGATAGGAGAAGCCTGGTCTTAAATCTGTCTTATCTTAAACTTAGCTAACCACAGTTACTGACCCAAACATAGCACAGTATTCCTTACACCAAAACAAAAAATTCTTACTTACCATTCTTACTACAGCCATCATAATACCTCAAAGTCTCTATGTAGTCCTAAGTAGTTCCTATATGTACAATTTATCTGGGATGGTGAATAAAAATAACAACATTTAAAAATCCCTTTAAGAAATGTATTAATCCGTCTCTTCTATCCAGCTATGGGTTAAATAACAGGACAGACTGTGTTCAATAGCCTTGGTTGGCAACCAGTCTACCGCAGAATGTAATGACAACCTACTGCAGGAAAATCTTCTGCCCAGTCAGTCATGTCAGTCTTGCCCAAGTATCACGTATAGCACTTAACTGGCTGACTGACTGACTGACTGAATCTTAAAAAAGTAGAAAATTATTCTCCGTAATCTAATGTTTTATTGTTTTGTATGTACTTTGGCTGAAATTTACTGGAGTTGTTGCTATAATTTTCTGATAATGTTGCGTATGAACATCCGTATTTACAAAATCAGCACGTTTATACACATACAAAAATATTCAATTTCTTTGAAAAATATTCAGTCAGTCAGTTAAGTACCATACGTGATACACGCTTGGGCGATCATGTCTCGAAAGAATTCGAACTTGGCTTCCGGATTTTTCGTTCCGAGCCGATATCCACTGCACCACGACGCACATCATATTATCGGTCGTTAAATTGCAACAAGCTTTTCCATTTATGATAAGTAAATCTAGAGTTGTTACATAAATACAATATCGCCCAACCATGATGAATTAATACGGAATTTTAAAAGATTTGAAACTTTATAAATTATAATAAAATTGAAAAATAAAAAGCAATTCTTGTAAAAATTTATTATTCAGCGAAAAATATTTCTTTCTTGAGACAAAATGGCTCATAATATATCATAATATTTATAAAAATAATGGAAAGCATTTTTTAATTAAATATGTCTTAGTTTTATTGCATTTTTTACTTTACAATTTAGAGCAGATTTTTTGGTAACTGAGATCCTGTTTTACCCCACAAAATGATGATTTAAATTCTCTAAGGTGTTCTGCTTTTAATTAATATAAATATTAAACCGATCAAAATTAAATTTCTTGAAATTTCATAGAATTTCAAATAAGGGACACAAATGTAAAAAAAAATCAAATTACCAAGTTTTTCTAAAAAAAAAAATTATTAAATAATTTCATTCATTTCTTAATAAGCCTAGAAAGTTTCATTAAAATCAGACAATTTTTTAATTTTTACCAAATTTTCCAATCAATGTGTTTTTCACCGCAAGAAAAAAAAAAGACACTAAAGTTTTCTATACTGATCTTCACCTCCTGTTGATGAAAAAAAAATAATTAACCAAAATTTCAAAGGTTTTATGGATCAAAAAATATATAATTTAATAAAGCCCTTTGGTCTTTCCTCTTAATAATAATAGAAATGATTTTTACGATAAAATTTGTTTGTGGCATTTTATTTCGTCATGGCTTGCTCATTTTTAGCGAATTAGTGGTGACACCTACTTTAATCCTCTGGTATTTTTATTAAATAATTTAGACTTTGTTAATAATAACATTTATTCTCTTTGAGTTAACAAAAACCTATTATTGATTAAAACAACTAAAAAATAAAATAAAATTCAAATAATATTCGTTTTTTTCTTTTTTTTTTAAATAAAGTTTGCTTATGGTAATCCCATAGAGACACAGAATTTAAAATTCGTAATTTCTGCGTCATTTCATGTTTAATTTTTTTTTTTCTTAAATTAAAAAAAAAAGGATGGTCAGTTTATTTTAAGGCAGAAGTTTCCTCCTGTATGCGTTGTTTGTTTCAATTTGAGAATGAACAACACGTAGACAAAGAGTTCACTGCTGAGTACATTTCCCCGGTAGGTCAGTGAGAGAGAACTTTTGCCGTTCCTTCTTGCCGACCTACCTACAATTGTCACGTTTGTTACTTAGACTGTTTTGTTGTTCTTGTATCCATTTTTTTTTCAATTAATCAGAGTAACCTCCCTTTGTATGAATTGCTTTTCTTTTTCTTTTCTTTTCTTTATTTATCTTTTACACTACAGTATTCGAATCGGGGTGCCGATTTCAAATTCCAGTTGAATTCCTTGCATTCACTTACGCACAAATAACCTTGGGAAAGGTATTTTCCGTCTCTTCCCTCCAGTTATGGGTTAAATAACAGGACAGATTTTGTTCTATAGCATTAGTCGGCAACCAGTTTACCGCAGAAAGCAATGGCAATAATCTTCTGCCCAGTCAGTCATGTCTCTTTCGAGACATGATCGCCCAAAGCGTGTATCATGTATGGCACTTAACTGACTGATTACCATGTACAGTTCCAGGTAGAGGTTTATGTTACGGAGTAGTTTCTATGGATAGGAAGGAAGATAACGGCTAACTCTAGACTTGAACGGGTTGAAATTGTAATGGTCCTCAGGGGTCCGTGCCACAGGGCAGTGAATGAGAAGAAGATGAGTGGAACTTACTTACCGCTGATGTAGTACATAGGGAATGTCGATCGTTTACTACTAAGTTGCATGTCGAATACTAGCCGTAAAGGTTAGACTTAGCGGAACCAAGGAATGGAGTTTGTCTGAGTACTTTCCATGATAGTAGCGATAGAGCCGTGAGAGACTCGCTACATCCTGCCTGTGAGGGAGAGGTTCATCATTTATCCATCACACCCAATGGTGCATAGGGCAGCAACTTTTTGTTGCTGTTTCTGTAACAAACTGTTTTTTACGGGGCAAGGTTGTTAGCCCTGCACCCAACTCAACTCAAACCCCCAAACCTGGAGAACTGGTGGACCATTCTTGATCTTTACGTTTGTAGCACCTGGTATTCCCAAATGGTTACCCATTTAAGTACTGACTCGGCTCGATGTTGCTTAACTTCTGTGAACGGACGGGAACCGTTGCATTCAACACGATATAGCGGTAGACCAAAGAGGGAGAGGTTGGAGGGTGGAAAATCATTCTTCTTTAACAAGGACTCGGAGACACTTTTGAATTCTATCAAGAGTGGAAAGCAAGGAGTGGGCAGCTTCAATCCAAATATGGTAACAGTATTCCATGTTGAGCCGGGCCTGAGTAGGCTCTTATAAAGATTTTGTAACTCTAGGATTGACGAGTGGTGTCAATGGATAACGGCTCCGAATTGCAAATCGCTCATTTACGCTCAAATCATCATCATTATCATTTATCCACCACACTCAGATGGTGCATAGGGCAGCAACTTTTTGCAAACTGTTTTTTACGGAGCAGGGTTGTTAGACCTGCACCTACCCCAAAACCTGGAGGACCGGTGGACCATTCTTGGTCCTTACGTTTACAGCACCTGGTATTCCCAAATGGTCACCCATTTAAGTACTGACCAGGCTCGATCTTGCTTAACTTCGGCGATCGGTGTATTCAATACGATATAGCCGTAGACAAATACTCCTAGGAAAATAATGAAACTACCTCTTCTTCCCCAATTTAATTCGTAGGACTTCTTTCAGTAAATCATTATTATATTCAAAAATGTCTTACAATCTAAAAATATTTTCTGGATTTAAATAAGCCTAAAAAGGTTGATAAGCTGTAAAAGAAAATGAACCATTGCGACCGAATTGCTATTTTGTAAGCACAGAACTAAACGCAAAAAGGTGGGGAAGGTACAGAAAAATTAAATCGCATTCAAAGTGAAGAGACCTTAACGGTCTACCCTGAAAATCATCATTCAAGACTAATTTTTAGATGTACTCGAACTCTGACAACTATCTGTCTGAACGGAATTGTTTTGAAAAATATCTCGCTAGACTTGTTTCCACTACTGGGATGAAAAATTGTAATTATTTCCATTGTCCTCATCTGTATTGCAACATTCACGACGTTTCGACCGTTGAACGCTCCGACCTACTTCAGCTGGTCAGAAGTTCGAACCGAATCCTTTATTTCAATCACTGGGGTATATTGTTCTCGTTCCATGGGTCATGCCTCTTCCGAATGTTTTAGTTTTCTCTCTTTAACTCTGCTATGTTTTTTTTTTTTGTTTTTTTCACCGCTACTGCAGTCAGGTATTGAACTTGGGTTAAGTCACATGATCTAACCAATGCTCTTAGCTACTGGGCCATATATCCTGACACATGGATACAGCGGTAGTGAACAAAAAACTTGTTAAGTTCAAAGTTTCTTCAGTTTGAACAAAAAGAAGACAAAATTAAGTGTAAAGAAGCGAGGGTTTCATAATTAAGTACCCTCGCTTATCACTTCCAGACTTCATGTTTGAAGAGGGTCCGCTCGCCTCTATGCTTGTTTGTTTTATTTGTATTTGTATTAAAGCCACGTGGTGTCTTGAGATTTTAAATGGGCGTCTTTTTATTATTTTTGTATACATACACACACGTGCAAAGACACACACGTTATATATATATATATATTTATATATATATATATATATATATATACTAAACATATATTGTTAAATATAACAGGCAATGAATATCTATTATGTTTAATCACGAGCCCTTCTAAACATCGTATTAGGGAATAGGGGATGGATTTTAAACAGCTTTTTGGATGGTGACTCTTGAAGTGGAGGTAATGTTGGGTGTCCGTGGGTTTGTGGTAAATGTCTGTGTTGATTTGATTGTTTTCGTTTTTATGAGTATGTCTAGGAACAGTAATTCTTTATAACTATATTTTAGCGTGAACTTGATTTTGGGGTGCAGGTGTTGTAGTATATTGTGTAGTTTGTTTATGTCCCCCCCCCACATGTTGATTTCCAAAAGATAAAACAGTCATCCAGGAATCTCTTCCATGAATTCGTGAATTCTGTTTTTTACCCCATATTTATTCCCTATTTGGTTGTATAGGTTTTCTTCTAGATATGCTAGTGTGAGTGTTGCATGTGTCGGTGCCATTTTTGTTCACATCGCGGTACCTGTTGTTTGTATATAATTTTTGTTGTTAAACTGGAAAGAATTGTTGTGTAAAATTAGATCTATATTTTGTAAAATAATTTTTTTTGTGAAGCGTGTGGGGAGTATTATATATATACTGCACATTTTCTTTCGACACTGAAAGAACAATGTCTCATCAGGTAATTAATTTACCATCATTATTAACTAGCTGATAAGAAATTGTTATTTCCATGTCGAAACAAAATGTGCAATTTTGTAGTAGATTGTAGTTTGTACATGTTCTAAAGTATATATATATATATATATATATATATATATACATAAACTTATTTATAAATGAAACTTTGTGTGTCTGTGTGTGTGTATCCGTTACCTATAGACTCCAAAACGGCTGAGCTGAATTTCTTGAAACTTTACACAGTTGTACTATAAGTGTCTGCGAGTGTTCTTAGCTAGGTTTTGTGTCGAGGTACCCCCAATAAATATCGAAAATCGATAATCGAAAAAATCGGGTTATAGAAGGAGTGGCCCGATTTTAATCAAATTTGATACACTCATAGAGAAAGACATAAGAAACGATATTCAGAAGTTTCAAGATTGCAGTTCTTACAATAGTGCAGAAAATTTGATATCGATACCAGGAAATCAAAATTTGACTTAAATCCATTCATTTTTCTTTCAGTCTACGGTTTCGCTTTAACTAGAAACACCTATTGCTTTTTAGTCTTTCGTGCCAACGTCCAAAGAGTCTGAGCTCCAGGACCATGGATTAGTTTTAAAGCTTTCATTACACCCGAGCAACACTACGGGCTATACTGCTAGTATATATATATATATATATATATATATATATATATATATATTTACTTACCTATACATTTACATTACTGGATGTATTTAAGAAGGAAATTTCGTAACAAAATGTGCAATTTTTTAGTAGATTGTAGTTTGTACATGTTCTAAAGTATTATATATATATATATATATTGATATATAATATATACATATATATATATAGAGAAGAGAGAGAAGTTTTAATATTATTGTACTTAATATTAATATTAATTAGGATCGGGTTTTTGGGATTTACCTACCTGCTTTTCCTTTTGGATTAAAGTTATAAAATTATATATATATTAGTCATCCACATACAAGCCTGTTTCGCAGTATTACAGCTCATCAATGTGGCTAGACGCATCCACTTGCTTCTGGCCGGGATCGAAACTCGACCGATTTGGTGTCAGTGTCGAAGTCGCTAATCCCTAAGCCATCGACGCATGGAATCAAATATATATATATATTATGTATATATATATATATATAAAACACACACACACATACATACATACTTTCACGTATATGTACTTACATATACGTTTATATTACTGGATGCATTTAAGAAGCAAATTTCTTTCATAAAATTTTGGTTAAAGAACAAAGATTTATATAAAATATTTTTTCTACATTTCGGGCCATTTTCATGCTTTCCGATGACAGTTTTAATATGAATTATCCAACGGCTTTTATAAATTATTATTAAAGCGGCTTGTTCTTGCTGCTGCTGATGTGCGTGGTGGTGCAGTAGATATCGCCCCAGAACGAGAAATCAGAGAACCGAGTTGAATTCGTTGCATTCACTTACGCGCAAATACCCTTGGAAAAGGTATGAATCCGCCGTTTCTCCTTCCAGTTATGAGTTAAACAGTAGGATAAATTGGGTTCTATAACCTTGGTTGGCAACCAGTCTACCGCAGAAAGTAATGGCAACCTACTGCGGGAAAATCTTCTACCCAGTCAATCAAGTCTCTTTCAAGACATGATCACCCAAGCATATATCACGTATGGCACTTAACTGACTGACTGAATGAAGGTAAAAGAGAGCAGATGAAAATAGGAAATAATAAATTGGGTTCTATAGCCTTGGTGTGATGCATGTTACATAACTGACTGACTGTTGTTGTTGTTGTTGTTGTTTTGCGTCATGTCAATTTCATCTTTTTTCAAATGTCACATCTTCACAAATGTTGCTTTTTTATGCTATTGTTCTTTTTAGTTATGAAAATATATTTAGCATGTTACTAAATTCCTTAAATTATGAAAAGAAACATGTAAAGGAGCCGAAATCATTATTATTATTATTATTATTATTATTATGTCATTTTTCATCATATTTCGATTTCTGCTTTGGTCTCACTACCAACCAAGTCTGCGGGGAGACCTAAGGCAGGTAGTGGCGTGTTGTTATGGCTCCATTTCATGTTTTTCTATCTTCCCTATCATCCCCAGCGTTACATAGATAAAGTTTTCCTTAGTGTGTGGGCTGTACTTAATAAGACATTTTTTTGTATATCTCTTAAGCTGGGGTTTCCAGGGATTCTTTCAATGTGTTGTTTTGTTCCATTTTTTATCATTCCAAGTGCACCTACTTGTACTATATCCCTTCAGGACGTTTCATAGCGTTCCTTTGTCGCATTTCTCTTTTCTTTTTTTCTTTTTTTTCTTTTTTTTTTTTTTTTTTTTTTCGATTTCACCCCAAGCAAGACAATAAAGTACTAAAACACAAGAGTTACTGGATGTGGAGTAATTAAGAACAGAAATATTACTAATGAACGTGAAGAAAAAAAAATCATCAAGAAGACACTACATAGTGATTGACATTGCATTTAATTTTTTTTTTGTGTGTGTGTGTGTGTGATTAAAGTTAGTTAGAAACCATTGAGCTGGAAGGGAGAAATGCGAGAAAAGAAACTATCTGCATAGAACTTACGGCTCTTTATAAAGTTTATTGTTTTGTTATCTCTCCTAAACCTTGCTCTGCCATCCATTTGCTCAAGCTGGCTCGGTTTTCATCTGTTCCTCTTGACTTCAATCTGTCTTGTGAGTGTCAAATTTTGCAAGCCTTCTTTCTGGTGTTAGGTATAAGCGTTCTTTGTGTTACCATTTTTTTTTTTTAATTTGTTCACATGTTCAGTTCATGGTGACCTCAGCATCCTTCTGTAGAACCACATTTACGTTGCTTCAACTCTCTTTATCAGTGAGAAGAGAGTCTAAAATTTACTGCCATATAAGAGAACTGATATTACATAACAGTTAATTAATCAATCTAAAACATGTTTATCTGTATGTTTATTAAATATTGTCATATTTTCATAAATATTGCATTCATGAACGTGCAGCTGGACTAACGGTTATATGAATGGAAAGCGAAATAAGCAAGCCGAGTTCAAATTCCAGCCTTCTCAGTTCCGTTCATTTTCGAACTAATATTCTTGAGAAAGGCACGAATCCACATTCCTCTCCCCTCTATCGGTTAAATATTAAAGTAGACCAGACTTCCTAGCTTTGGAAGACAGGAAAACTGAATTACAAAAACCACGGGGAAGACAACAGGGAATCACTCTACTATTTTACCTAAGTCATTACAATTCACAAATAATAAAGAAAAGGGGTCTATTTAGAGTTATGATCGCCAAAAATCCTGAAAGAAAATTACGTTTAAAAATAAGTGCATAAGTATTTCTACTTAAAACTGGTAAAACACGTTAAATATTTCCGTTCGTTATCAGTTGTCATGGTTGGTTAAATTGACACAAAAGCAAATATTCACGATTTTCTTTCGCCATAACAATATAAGCATTATTCTTATTGGCGCAAACTATGGTGACGTTTACAAGCAAGCAACATTTATGCAAAAATAGCAAAAATGCGTTTAGAACAGAAATGGGCATGATTTAAAATAAATAAACAATTGTCTTCTTTTCTTTTTTCTTCAAAAATGAGTTTAGAACAGAAATGGGTATGATTTACATTAAATAAATAATTGTCTTTTGCTTTTTTTTGTTGCTTATAATTAGAAAAAAATCACAATTTTTAAAGTTCCATGTAAATTCTGATTTTGCTTCTTTTTCTTGAATTGAAGATTCTCACTCATTTCCAATTATTTATTCTTTGTTCCACTTTCAAATGAATTTCAAATGGTGATGACATGAAAAGCCTATATTGAACCAATTGCTAAGTCCATTTCTACGAAAATATCATTAAGAAATTTATTAATACATCTTTTCCCATAACCAGGTATAGGTTTTAATGGTAGGATTTGTATCTGGTTATCTCCAAAAATTATTAATTCAATATTCACGCGTAAAAAAATTATTATTATTACAAACTAAAATATGTTTCGGCTTTGAATAACGCACAAAGGATTAATAAGCTGCATAAAATAAATCAATCAACCCCAAAGAAAAGAGAAAAACAATCAACTGGGACTTGTATTTAAAATCAGTTAGTACTTGTCTTTGCTAAAATTTATAAAACATTTCTCTTAAACACTTTCTGAGGAATGCAGATTTCTCAAGTTCAATAGCTGTTATCGCTCTTTCCAGTATTGATGGGGAATTCCTTCCAAACCGATATAGCGTGGAAGGTTAACATCTTGGTCATGGTTTATTCAACGACTCTTTTTCAACTCCTCAAAAAGGAAGAAAGGGGGGTGTTGCTCCAAAACAGTTTGAATGTGCGCGCGATGCAATGGCGATGTGGTGAGCGACTCGAAATGGTAAAGTCGGGTTTAAATTCCATACATTCAATATATTCACTTACGCAAAAATACCATTGAAAATTTATTAACCCATCTCTTCTCCACGCCAGTTATGAGTTTTGTATCTGGAAAAGCAGGGTGACCTCCAGAGGTTGCTAATGCAATATTCACTTGGAAAAAATAATTATTCTTACAATCTAAGATATGTTTCGATTTTAAATAACCCAGAAAAGGGTTGATAAACCGTAAAAAGCTTATCAGCAAATTAATCCACAAGAAAAGGGAAAACAAATCAACTCTATCTCCACCCCCATATCAAGTACTTTGCGATAAAAAAAAACCTGCTTTCCAAAATACATTTTATCAGTAAAACTACTGAAAAAGCAACAATCTTTCCGCCAAAAACTATCACAAATCAACACGATATATATATATATATATATATATATATATATATATATATATATATATATTGAGCTCTCTGGAGAAGAACATTTTTTAAAAGTTTCCACTTCTGCTATATGCGTGACTCTTCAGAAATGAATTGAGTTCTTTCGGTGACTGGCGTGTGTATACACTGCTTATATACAACACGTTAAAATTTCCCTTCTCTGATTCTATGCGACGATGGCTTAGAGAGTAGCGATTCCGACTGACACCAAATCGGTCAAGTTTCAATTCCGGCCAGAAGCAAGTGGATGCGTCTAGCTAAACTGATGAGCTGTGATATAGCGAAACAGGCTTGTATGTGGATGACTACTATATATATATATATATATATATATATATATATGGGGTGGTCACTGAAAGACTGAATGATATAAAGCACTGCTAAATATATTGGGTAGTAAAGTCTGGACCTTTTGAATCGTACATGGAAACATTCTTAAACCCATCTTCAGAATCTTCCGAAGCGTTTTTCTGGCGATGCCTAGTTGTGATGAGTGGTAGAAGCTGATGGATCCTCGAGGTCACTCTGCCGTACAACTTCTACCGCTGCGTCAGTGGGCACAGTGCACTTAGAACCGCTTTCCGGAAGATCGCCGTCTGATCCAGTTCTTTCAAACCCGGTGATTAGGTTCCGAATCACTAAGAAATCTTCTGGTATTACAATGTTGCTGATATTTTCTCTTAAGTTTGAATAACTGACCTTCCGCTCAAATAGAAAAGCTCAACGAGTTTTACTCGTTACTCGACACATCGTACGTCACCATTCTAATCTCCTAGGGATTATCCATAACCTGCAAAAAATAAAAACTAAGAATAAAAATCATTGAAAACAGACAAGTTGTGACTTTTTAAAACCCTTTCAGTTTTTCAGTGGCCAATATATATATATATATATATATATATTACTCATTTCACCCCAAGCGAGGCATTCCATAGCCACTATTGCGCATGGGGCTACATAGGGGAAGGTAAAGAGGAGGAGTGGTTAGGTGTAGGAAATGTCAGAAGGAAGGTGATAGATGAGTAAGGATACCGAGGATGGGAAGAGTGTTTGAAAGAATGGGAGCGAGTTAGTGTGTTAGGAGGTGTCTATTGACCTTACATTTAAACTCCTGGAGATTGTAGCCGTCGAGGAAGCAATCATGTGGAAGGGAATTCCACAGTCGGGAAGTGCGAGAAAAGAAACTGTTAGAGTAGAAGTTGCGGTTGTATTTTGTCGGTTTCACTGTAAAAGGGTGAGATCTAGTTGCTAATCTAGTATCTCGTGCAAATTCGTATCTAGTGGGCAGCAGTGATCTAAGTTCATTGGAGCAGAAGCCGTGAAAGTATTTATAGAAAAGACACAGGGAAGCCACGTCGCTCCGGTGAGAAATAGACTGCAGGCAGTCTGCCAAGTTGGTATCGATCACATTACAGACCCTCCGCTGTACCTTGTCGAGAAGCCCGAGGAGAATAGTAGGAGCACCCGACCAGATATGGCAACAGTATTCAATGCACGGGCGGATGGTAGATTTATATATGTGCAAGATAGATTCAGACGGAAAAAACTTCCGGGCCCTGCACAGTGAACCGACTTTCATAGCAGCGGATTTAGCAATGGATTCGATATAGTCATTCCATTTGAGGTCCGCTGAAAGTGTGAGACCAAGGAGGCGTAGTGTTTTACTCTCTGGGAGGCAAGCCTGGTCCATGCTAATGGGAGGTAGGTGCGATTGTCTATGATGGTTAATTGATAGTAGCTTTGTTTTAGAAGCATTAAAGCTTACGAGCCATTTCTTACCCCAGTCCACTACGGATTGGAGGTCCTTTTCAAGCTCGGCTGCAAGGTTAGCTTTGTCGCGTACACCAGATTTTTGGTCGAGGCGAGAGTAAACTGTGGTGTCATCGGCGTACATACCTACTTGGGACATTATGGAATCAGGGAGATCATTAATGTATATCAGAAAGAGCGTAGGACCTAGGATAGAGCCTTGAGGGACACCTGCGTTCGTATGGTAGTTCTGGGAGGCATGTCCGTTTAATACCACCTTCATTGTGCGGTTAGAGAGGAATGACTGGATTAGTTCAAACAAATGTCCAGTTATACCATAGCTCCGCAGTTTGCATAGAAGGCCAGCATGCCAAACTCTGTCGAACGCTTTAGAGATATCCAAGGCAACGGTTCGAGCTTCATCATTCCTGTCGAGTGTCTGATATATGTACTCGGTGATGGTCGTTAGCATATCAGCAGTAGACCTGGTGAAGCGGAAACCATACTGCTTGTCCGAGAGGAGCCTGTGTGCTGTGAGATGCTGAACCACCTCGGCGTTGATAATGGCTTCGAACACTTTGCCAAAGATCGGAAGAAGGCTGATATATTGTATTTTAGAACATGTACAATTTTTTTTTATCCACTACAAATTGTACATTTTGTTTCGACATTGAAATTACAATGTCTCATCATGTGGTATGGAAAGGAATTGAAAGCCTCTTTTCTCATATTTGGCTAGATGTGTGTGGTAAAATTTAATGTAAGAGTGTTGTTAGTACTATAAAGGTTTATCATCTCTAAGGGCTCCTAGCTCTGACTTTTGTAGTATTTTTTAGCATGATTGTAAGGTTAGTTCTTTAATGTATTTGCAGTTTACTGTGATTTCATATCTCTGGTTTAAAAGTTTGTTGCTATTCGTATATTTAATGATTTCCATTTTTTCTTGAAGACAAAGGAAACATGGCTCCTTTATTGATTTAGCTGTTCTTGCTTGTTTGAGGATTTTTCATTTAACTTTAGGTGTTTTATTTTCGTTTTTTAACTTTCAAAAATATTTGGAAAGAGACGTCATGTTTCGTTTTATTTTGTTGTTGAAGGATGAGAGGTGATTGTAAAAGCGCTTTTTAAATACGTTCATGGTGTTTCCGATATACATTTTTTCATCTTTGGGATTCTCCATGGATGAAACTGAACACATATATAACAGAGATTTCGTTAAACATTTATTAGGAATGTGGCATTGGTTTGGGTTTCTGCAGTTACAGCGGTTGTCATTATGGGGCAAACTGGTATTAGTGTTGGAGTTATTTTTGTTGTGTGCTTTAATATTTTGCTGTTATGTACTTTAATTGTATTCCTATTGAAGATTTTGCTTAGAGGGTTATTTTTGGGAAAATGCTTATCTATTAGTTTAAGGAATTTATGTCCCAGTTTAAAGTTAGCTTGCATTAAAGTTAACTTACATTAAATTTTACCTAGTGTGATCTAATTTAAAATTTTATAGAAAAAATCGATTTCCTAAATTCAAAATTAAAGTTAAATATACAAAATTAGATTAATTATAAAAACTGTGCTTAAATACACACATTAAATTTTACCTGTTACCTTAAATTCAAACATACCTATTACCTATTTACCTATTACCTTAAATACAAACATGAAATTTCACCACTTACATTAAATTTTACCTATTATAGACCACAAACTGTGATCTAATTTAGAATTTAAAATTTTATAAAAAAAAATCGATTTCCTAAATTCAAAATTAAGGTTAATATACAAAATTAGATTAATTATAAAAACTGTGCTTAAATACAAAAATATTCTATAGTTGTATAAATAAACATTAAAGATCAGTCCAATCCAACCCCTCCCCACCCTTTACACTTCCCTACTCCGCTCCTCTAATAAATCCAAAGAATAAAGTCTAGTCATGAGGCCATAAAACCTACATCCCATCTTCTAATGTTAAATCCGTCTACAAAAGTCCCCTACACTCATTAATCAACTATATTCACTGCCCACCCCACTTTCTTCAAAATTCCAACGGACAATTTACAAGACTTATTCCCTTGTCGCTAACCCCCACCAACATCCCACACACATCTCACCAAATATCAGAAAAGAGGCTTTCCATTCCTTTCCACGCCACCTGATGAGACATTGTAATTTCAATGTTGAAACAAAATGTACAATTTGTAGTGGATAAACAAAACTTGTGCATGTTCTAAAATATAATTTATAATAACTATTCACAGCCTTATATTATATATCGAGCACTGTTTTAAATTAATGTTTTGGACGTTGTAAAATTTTTCTTCGTTCTTTATTCACTCGGATATATATATATATATATATATCATGGAAAGTTCCGAAGATTAACGATTACATTACGATGCACTTTCAGAGCAAAGCTGATTATTTACGAGATATTGGAAAATTGTGTTTATAAGGCTTAATTCGGCTCGGTTCACTGTTAAATACTTCGTGGTCGAGCGGTTAAGTTACATCAGATAACTGATGGCTTCTTTTATGCTGTTAGGAGTCGCAGGTTTGAATTCTGCCGAATTACGCACATTTTTGTAACAACATTTCTCATAAATTTTCAGGCCTTAAAGTTATATATATATATATATATATATATATATAGAGAGAGAGAGAGAGAGAGAGAGAGAGAGAGAGAGTTTATAAAGGAAAACTCAACACATCATATTAGTTATAAACTATAGTTCACTTCAATGAGCTTAAACAGCTCATCTCATCAGACACTTTTACAATATTCCTCCATCTGGCATAAAATGGCTGCCGGAATGAGCTTTTTTTTAAAATGAAGAGGGAACATAATAAAAATAACAATAATAAACATAACATTACAAACAAATAAATAAATGACAATATTTGTAAGGGGAAGGAGGAAAGAAAGAAATGAAGGAACGGGAGGGAAGGGGAGAAAGAGATATATTCCAGTTCCAAATATGGGTAGTATCCGTTTGAAGTTATTTGACGGTTTTAGATGGTATGACCTCTGAAAAAAGCCAATTACCCTGACTTTAGGTATATATTTGAGCCCATCAGGTCAACCCAGTTACTTATATTAACTTAAATCCACATATACCTATGTATATATTCCCACATATACTTATACCCTGTGATTTTGTTTAATTTTACATATCCACTGATTTCTTTTTTATCTTTTTAGGTTTTAGCGTTTCATACTCATACATATATACTCTTCATAAGCATAGGGCTTCCGTGCGCCCCCGCAGTGCGGTGTATATACGCACTCACATATCACGTTACCTAAATTGTCGTATTCTCAATCTCGCATATATTTATATACACGAGATATATACGAGATAATTAAGTATATATTTAAGCCCACATATCCAAACGCAACTATGCACACACACACACACACACACACACACACACACACACACACACACACACACATATATATATATATATATATATATATATATATATATATATAAATCATATCACCCCAAGCAAGGCGATAATGCCACTGATGCGCAGGGGGCTACGTAAGAGTGAAAAGATTGAAAAAGAGAAAACCAGAAACCGCATCCTAAACAGGAAACAATGGATGAGCCTCTTCACCTGTTCAATAAATATGGGTAGAGTGTGAACCGGGCGATAGTTTAGTCTGTCTACTCCAATTGAAAAAAAGAAAAAAAGAAAAGAGTGAAAAGATACTAAACTTTCTATTTATGAAAAGTAAATATGGTTTTGTATCATCTTGAAAAGTGGAATACAAAATTTGTAAATATTTAAAACTTGAATTATTCTAATTATATAGTCATCCATAGACTGTTTTGTTTCACTGTATGACAGCTCATCAGTGCGGTTAGACATCTGATTGCTTCTAGCCAGGATTGAAACCCGACATTTGATATCAGTCAGATATTCTACCAAGCTATCACCATACAGTGGAGAAAGACTTTAGCATATTATATACACAATGTAAACACACACCAGTATACATTCATATTCTTGTAAAACTCATTTTTTTATAATAACAGTGTCCTTAATATATTTCATTTATAAAAGCAATTAAAAACTTTTCTAATTAAATACTTTTTTTATTTTATGATTCTATTTATTATTTCTAGTAAGCAAAATACTCTGGCATATTTCACATAGAAATTATATTACTTAAATGTTATTTTTAGCGGACACCCATGTTTGAATAGATGCTCAGTTTATTTATTAAAACAGTATATTTAAAGAGCATCTACTCAAACATGGGCATCTATCAACAATAACATTTAAGTAATAAAATCTGTCGGAGTACTAAAAAAAATCCATCTCTTCTTTAGAAATTACTTTGTAGTTAGAGGTCCCTCTATTGTTTTTATTAATAATAATTCAACAATAGATATTTACTGCATATATTCGTGTATCATGAGAATGCTCAGTATATATGCAGATTTTATATTTCATGTATGATGCAACACCCTTAAAATTAGCTTCAAAATTCATATGACACATAAGTATATATGGTATATATATTTAAATAACTTTGTTATTTCCTTTAGTTATTATAATAAAAATAAATTCAGGAACAGATTACTTCCACTTAATAAAAAATAATTTTTTCTCCAATATGAAAAAGTTATGTTTTATTTACGTCTCTTCCAAATAAATCCAGTTCAAATGAAATTAAAATTCAGCATATTTATATAATTCTGTAAGGATTTTATTAATAATTCAAAATAATTTATGTTTGTATTAATAATATTAATAATTAATTCAGAAAACTTACTATTTTCTCACATGTTTAAATAATTCAGCACATTTTAAATGAAATCTAATTAAACAGATTATTTTGACTTTTGAAATTTGGGGAAAAAGATGTCTGCTTGATTAATTTGCCATAATGTGAAATGGCAGACAACAACTACATTGGATGAAACAAGATAGTTGCCAGACCTAAAATTCTACAAAAATGAAATATCATACATCTCATTGGCTTCTTGCTTTCTAGTCAACTTTGATCTTCAAAAATTTAAAGGCAATGTCAATTGTTATTTTTTGTTAATTCTCGTTTTCTGTTTTTTGGGGTTTTTTGGGGGGTTTTTTTCTCATATTCTTTCACCCTAGGTAACCCCTTGCATCTTAATGATTTTATTGCCTCGCTTGGGGGTAACAAAAAAGAAAGAAAAGAGAATGAAAAAAAGAAAAGAGAATGAAAAAAAGAAAAATTAAAACAGGAGACCACCCCCCCGCAAAAAAGCAGAATTCCAGAAGACCTTTTCGATAATGCTAGACATGCCTAGTGGTATCGTGAGACTCACCTCGACTTCATCCTCTTTTTCAACATCATCAGTGTTCTCCATTATCAAAGATGTGGGGCAAGTTCATTCTTCCTCTGGTAACATCTCAATTGCAACTGTATCATCCTGAATGACTCGGTTAAGATTCTCACGACCAACAATAAACTTATTTATAAATGAAACTTTGTGTGTGTGTGTGTGTGTGTGTGTGTGTGTGTGTGTGTGTGTGTGTGTGTGTGTGTGTGTGTGTGTGTGTGTGTCCGTTACCTATAGACTCCGAAACGGCTGAACCGATTTTCTTGAAAATTTACACAGTTGTACTATAAGCATCTGCGAGTGTTCTTAGCTAGGTTTTGTGTCGAGGTAGCCCCAATAAATATCGAAAATCGATAATCGAAAAAATCGGGTTATAGAAGGAGTGGTCCGCTTTTAATCAAATTTGATACACTCATAGAGAAAGACATAAGAAACGATATTCAGAAGTTTCAAGGTTGCAGTTCTTACAATAGTGCAGAAAATCTATTATATAAGGCAAGATGTTTGCGTGTGTGTTTTTTATCTGACTGTATGTCTGTATTTTTTTTTTTTTCAGCCCTTTTATTTTAGTTTTTGCTTCGGGTTTGGCTCTAAGTAGGTATAATTGTAGTTTTTAGTCTCAGCCATGATACCCTTTACTCAGAGGACTTATTTAGCCTTTAAAATTCAGTTTGCGACGAAAATAAGACTTATTTGATATCGATACCAGTAAATCAAAATTTGACTTACATCCATTCATTTTTCTTTCAGTCTACGAAAACAACTATTGCTTTTTAGTCTTTCGTGCCAACGTCCAAAGAGTCTGAGCTCCAGGTCCATGGATTAGTTTTAAAGCTTTCATTACACCCGAGCAACGCCGGGCTATACTGCTAGTATATATATATATATATATATATAATGTTCCAACAAAGATATCGTAGCGAGAACTTTTACTGCTTAGTTTGTAAATCATGTTATTAACCAACTACATATATATTTAAATTTATATTAAATTTTTTTTAATATTTATACTTATTTAAATATTTATCATTATTAATTTAATTAATTAATCTCTTACTTAATTTTTTAAACATTTTATAACCATATTTTTATTATTAATCTTTCATTATGATTCCCGTAAATAATTATTACTGCTAACCCTGCTTCACGCAACATGGGCGCTTCTGGTTGGTGCCATGCTTAAAAGGCTCTCAGAACTAGTCTTATTGACGATTACTACTGTAGAGAGTTCAATCCTTACAGGGTGCCTCTTACTTGCGACCTTGTGTCAAACTAAACTAAGCTTAGTAAATAACAACATCGAATAACATTAAAATCTTCATTCGAGAATATAAGGTTGAAGTTACATCCAGAAGACGAAAATTATGAAAACGAAACCAGAAAGTTCATTGAAATAGCAAAAGATATCTTCAAAAAAGTAAGTTCAGTATTAAGAAACAAGAACACTATTTACATTGTTTGGACTATTTTCCTCATCTTTGTTGCCATGTTTATGACGTTTTGGCCGTTGTACGCCCCGGTCTTCTTCAGTTGTTAGGAATTTCGAACCGAACTCTTTATTATGATCACTGGGGTTTATCGTTTTCATTCTATGTGCGATGCCACTTCTGGTATCCATGTAGTTATCTCCCTTTAACTTAACTCTGTAAGTTATTTGCTCACCATTGCTGTAGCCGGGTATTGAACCCACAACAACGGAACGTACAACGGTCGAAATGTAAGTGTAATTACTACATCATCTCATTGATACTGAAAGAAACAGAAAGTATCGCTAAAAAAAATTTTAAAAAAAGCAAAAGAGTGTTGAACTGCTATAATCGATATATAATCAATCGTCATACAATGACAGTGAATTCCTGACAATTTCCTTATAGACGAAAAATAGACTCGAAGCAACAGAAATGTGATTCTATAGAACGATGCTCAGGGTAGCATGGACGATGCTGGGGTTAACATAGATATGGTGGGGGGTACCATGGATACGCTGGGGGTAACATAGGGGAGCTTATCAGCAACAAGTATGTTTGAAGAAAAATGAAAATGAACACAATAACAGTTAATAACATATATATATATATATATATATATATATATATATATATATATTCAGATACTATAATCCAAGCGGAAAAAGCAGGAAGGTAAATTCCAAAAACCCGGTCCTAATTAATATTAAAAATTTCATTTTAATATTAAAAAATGATACAGGAAGAGAGCTCCATGTCATAAAATATTACAGAGCAAATATAAATTAAAATAGGATTAATTCAAAGATGTTGGATGACCATTTCGATATGAAAATCCCCACGGGGGATAACATCACCTCAGCAACAAAAAAATCCTTTCAGAAACTGGAGAAAAATCAGTCTAATTTTCCTTTTTAAATAGATTTACAAAGAAATTCAAAAAAGAAAAAGAAAAAGAAAAAGATAAAACAAAATAAAATAAAATAAACAAGAAACAAAAAATTGGCATCGTCTTGGTTCGCAAAAAAGGAAAGCGAATTATAACTTAAAAAGAACTGATATATATATATATATATATATATATATATATATATATATATATATATATATATAATTTATTTATTTTTAGAATATCGAGACATTTAACCAAATGTCGCTGTAGTTGATAACACACTTCCTCTTATTAGCAACTATGTCCCACCCTTTTACAGTGAAACAAATAAGATGTAACCGTAAATTCTACTCCAACAGCTTCTTTTCTCGCGCTTTCCGCCTGTGGAACTCCCTTCCACAACTCTGCTTTTCCGACAGTTACAATCTCCAGGTGTTTAAATGTAGGGTCAATAGACACCTCCTATCACACTAACTCCCAATTATTCTCAGAACACTCTCTTCTACCCAACCCTCATTCTCGGTATCCTTACCCGCCTGTCACCCGCCCTCTGACATTTCCTATATTTAATCATCCTTTCTCCACTCTACGTAGCCCCCAGTGGTAGTGACATGCCTTGCTCAGGGTGAAACGCTTATAAAAAAAAATTTTTTTTTTTAAAGTCCTCGACGCGATTCGAACACGCAATCGCAATTTAGTCCAACTTCAATGAAAGAGTCCCAGGAGTAATGTCATACCCCGTCATCTGGAAAAAGTTTTTCAGCGGGAATACAAAGTATTACATTTGCTTGCTTGCATTCAAATTCTGTTCTCTGAAGTTATTTCCGAACTGATTTTTCTTTTAAGGTGTGACTTTTTAACTACACCTGTTTCTTTCTTCGTCACAAGAAAATGTTTATATCTAGCGTACATCCCAATGAGGAAGAACAAAACAAAGGATTGTCAAATTTAAAGCTTTATTTAAATGAAGAAATTACGTTCGTATTGATAAGAAAAGCTAAACTTGAGAGCATAGAAGTTATTCACCTAATCAAACGGTCATTATGTCAGTTTTTATCAATTCTTTTATACAGTTGTGGGAAAACCCTACACCACAGGTTTTTACAAGTTCCTTGAAATTTGATTCATCATGAATAGAAATGATTTATCTATTACTTATCCATTACACTACTCGTACACCCAGGCGGTCATCCATCTATGTACTGACTAGATTCGATGTGCGGCTCTCCATAGCCCGTCGGTCAGGATCAAAGTTTAGTATCTGACAACAGATACTCACTGCCTGCTAGCCGGCCGGGTTTGGAAGCAATGACCAGCTTTGACAAGCAATGACTAATTAAGACAAGCTTTGTACCCAGTTACCACGTAGGCGGGGGCTGAGTAAACTTTGACCAATGGCCTGAGCGTACGCGCTCAAGTTCCCCACATTAAAAATCGACCTTGTATCACAACTCACTCCAGTGGAGGAGTAGGGTAAATCCTGACCAGGTTCGACGTTGCTTATCTTATGTTTTATATTTTCAATTGGAGTAGATAGACTAAACTATCGCCCGGTTTGACACTCCACCCACGTCTATTGAACAGGTGTAGAGGCTCATCCCTTGTTCCCTGTTTAGGATGTGGTTTCCGGCTTTCTCATTTCCAATCTTTTCACTCTTACGTAGCCCCCTGCACATCAGTGGCGTTACCGCCTTGCTCGGGGTGATATGATTAAAAAAAAAAATAAGTAAATAAATAAATAAAATGTTGCCTGTTACTAATTTGTCTGTATCTTATAAAAGGTCATCAATATAACTTCTTTTTATGTGCCGTGTCCCTTCATGACGTAGGCGATTATGGTCCTCCATATCTTCATGACCCTTGTTGCTCTTAATATATTTTGTCTTGCTATTTCTCCCAAACTCTGTCCTGCCATCCATTTGCTTAAGCTTATCAAGTATACCGTGCACTGTTTTCCTCTGTCTCTTTCTCTCTATCCGTCCTGGGAGTATTAGATTCTCCAAGTCCTTCTTCCTCATTACTTATCCCAGAAGCTTCAGCTGTCTCTTCCTGGTGTCAAGTATAAGTTTCTTTTTCGTTTCCATTCTCTCCAAAATGTCGTCGTTGCTCACATGTTCGGTCCATAATATCCACCACATCCTTCTGAAGAACCACATTTCTATTGCTTCAAGTCTTTCCTTCATCTTTGAGGAGATTGTCCAGCATTCGCTGTTATATAAAAGTACAGATAACGCATAACATTTCAAGACACTTTTCTTTGTTTCACAAGCCTGAAATAGTTTGAGTTTTGATTAATGGCGTATTAACCTCTGTGGGTTATTTAATGCCAAAAGGTGGAGTTTTAAGTTAATTTTTTAATATTCACTTATAGTGAGAAGATTGATTTAGTCAGATTTTTATAAAAATTTAAAATAAATTATTTTAGAAAACTGAAGATGTCTTCTAGTTTTGTATTGAAAAATGTACTGCTGTTAAGAAATTTTCCTTCAAAAGTATATAGTTTTCTATAAAAGTCCCATTTTATGTATATTTTTCTACTAGTAGTATAGCCCGGTGTTGCTCGGGTGTAATGAAAACTTTAAAACTAATCAATGGTCCAGAAGCTCAGACTCTTTGAATGTTGGCACGAAAGATTAAAAAGCAATAGTTGTTTCCAGTTAAAGCGAAGCCGTAGACTGAAAGAAAAATGAATGGATGTAAGTCAAATTTTGTTTTCCTGGTATCGATATCAAATAAGTTTTTTTCGTCGTAAACTGAATTTTGAAGGCTAAATAAGTCCTCTGAGTAAATGATATCATGGCTGAGACTAAGAACTACAATTATAAATACTTACAGCCAAACCCGAAACAAAATCTAAAATAAAAGGGCTGAAAAAAATACCGACATACAGGCAGATAAACAGACACACACACACAAACATCTTGCCTTATATTATCGATTTTCTGCACTATTGTAAGAACTGCAACCTTGAAACTTCTGAATATCGTTTCTTATGTCTTTCTCTATGAGTGTATCAAATTTGATTAAAAGCGGACCACTCCTTCTATAACCCGATTTTTTCGATTATCGATTATCGATATTTATCAGGGGTACCTCGACACAAAACCTAGCTAAGAACACTCGCAGACGCTTATAGTACAGCTGTGTAAATCTTCAAGAAAATCGCTTCAGCCGTTTCGGAGTCTATAGGTAACGGACACACACACAGAGACAAAGTTCCATTTATAAATAAGTTTAGATATATTTTTTTTTAATCATTTCACCCCAAGCAAGGCATTCCATAGCCACTATTGCGCTTGGGGCTACTTAGGGGAAGGTAAATAGAAAGAGTGGTTAGATATAGGAAATGTCAGAAGGGGGCTGATAGGTAGTTGGGAGGATGGGAAGAGTGTTTGAAAGAATGGAAGCGAGCTATTGTGTTAGGAGGTGTCTATTGACCTTACATTTAAACTCCTGGAGATTGTAGCCGTCGGGGAAGCAGTCATGTGGAAGGGAATTCCACAGTCGGGAAGTACGAGTAAAGAAACTGTTGGAGTAGAAGTTGCGGTTGCATTTTATCGGTTTCACTGTAAAAGGTGGGATCTTGTTGCTAATCTAGTATCTCGTGCAAATTCGAACCTAGGGGGCACCAGTGATCTAAGTTCATTGGAGCAGAAGCCATGGAAGTATTTATAGAAGAGACACAGGGAAGCCACGTCACGCCGGTGACAGAGAGATTGCAGGCGGTCTGCCAAGTCAGTATCGATCACATTACTGACCCTCCGCTGTACCTTGTCGAGAAGCCCAAGGAGAATAGCAGGGGTACCCAACCAGATATGGCAACAGTATTCAATGCACGGCCGAATGGTAGATTTATAACTGTGCAGGATAGATTCAGACCGAAAAAACCTCCGGGCCCTGCACAGAGAACCGACTTTCATAGCAGCGGATTTAGCAATGGATTCGATATAGTCATTCCACTTGAGGTCCGCGGAAAGTGTGAGACCTAGGAGGCGCAGTGTTTTACTCTCTGGGAGGCCAGCCTGGTCCATGCTAATGGGAGGTAGGTGCGGTTGTCTATGATAGTTAATTGATCGTAGCTTCGTTTTAGAAGCATTAAAATTTACGAGCCATTTCTTACCCCAGTCCACTACGGATTGGAGGTCCTTTCCAAGCTCGGCTGCAAGGTTAGCTTTGTCACTCACACCAGATTTTTGATCGAGACGAGAGTAAACTGTGTTGTCATCGGCGTACATACCTACTTGGGATATTATGTTATCGGGGAGATACCATAATATCGATAATATATATATATATATATATATATATATATATATATATAAGGCAAGATGTTTGTGTGTGTGTCTGTTTATCTGTCTGTATGTCTGTATTTTTCAGCCCTTTTACTTTAGTTTTAAGAAGGTATCATTTTACTTCTTAGTTTCAGCCATGATATCATTTACTCAGAGGACTTATTTAGCCTTCAAAATTCAGTTTACGACGAAAAAAACTTATTTGATATCGATATCAGGAAATCAAAATTTGACTTACATCCATTTAATTTTCTTTTAGTCTACGGTTTCGCTTTGACTGGAAACAACTATTGCTGTTTAGTCTTTCGTGCCAACGTCCAAAGAGTCTGAGCTCCAGGACCATGGATTAGTTTTAAAAGTTTTCATTAAACCCGAGCAACGCTGGGCTATACTGCTAGTTCATATAAAAAACATGAAGGAATCTTCCTACGAAACAGATATTTATAGAATCTCAGAAAAAACAAAGTATTAGCTGCTGATTTTTATTGGTGAAGTCATCCATGTATATCATGCAGAGAAAGTTTTGCTTCTGATTGGATAGGAGCGTCAATTAATTCATGCATTTATTTTTTTTCATTTTTTAAGGCGGAACTGCAAGGTGTATTTCTGTCTTTTATCACGAACAAAATAATTACCACCCCCTTCCAACTGCATACCCCGTACTTGTAAGATAGTAAAAACGTTCGCTTGGTCGAGGCAGGTATATAAACAATACTTTCTCTCCCACATGTCAGAACTGTATCCACTGTTAATAAAGAAAAGGTGGCACGCTCCGGCACGTTAGAGAAGAAAAGACCATTATATGCCCGGCTCCTTTGTTCGTTTGGTCTTTCCCCACTGTGAAGCTGTTTATCACATATTCATTTTCACTAATTTGACTTCTCTGTGCGCCTTGCTTGCCGTTCCGTATAAAAACTAAACACTGAGAAATTCCAACTCAAAAACGATGGATTCACATTTACGTTTCTTCATTCTACTCGTGCCAATTTTCGCTATAATTCTTGAAACTGATGCAGTGTACCCCGACAGGGTTTTCCTCATCTCCCCAAAGCAAAGACACAGTTCCAGAAATAATATCTGCATGGTAATCACTTCTGTTTCTTTTCATTTATATATTAATTTTTGTTTATATTACTCTAGTAACTTTTTTTTTTCGTATATTTACCAGAACTTTGCCTATTTTCTTTGCTTTTAACTATAAAGATAAATTAGTTTAATTCTTTTTTTCTGCCCTAAGGGAATAATAGTGACTAATGTCACCAGCTGAGATATCGACTGATAATCCTAAACCTACGGTGGCTTTACATTGTTTTCTTCCTTTTATTTCATGTCTAATTAGCGTAAAAATCTAGTTATTCGTCAACACGATTCCTCTATCTATTAACCTGTCACAGCCGGTCCATATTCATCCGTTTATCTATTTCTGTACATGACTTTCTATTTAAGAATCTGGCTCTCTACTCTGTTCATATATATATATATATATATATATATATATATATATATATATATATACACGCATCGTTCATTCAGCAATGAATTAGAACACTCTCAGCTATTAGGCGTGTATAATGATAATATATATATATATATATATATATAATAATAATAATAATAATAACTACATAGACTCTGTAAGTATATAGGCCGTAAATTTATACTAAAATAAACCTCCGAAAAAGCCATTAACAAACAGAACCTAAATCCGTTACAATCCGGTGTACTAAGACGTCGGATAAATGGGGAGAAAAAAAAGAAACCCGCGGAACAAGAACAAAACATTCAATACACCGCAGTAAAGAAAAAACCCCAAACGGAACCAAACACAAGAAAAAGTGCTCAATACAAAGTACGAAAGAAAAGATACAATAGTAGAGCAAAAACATGTATGTGTGTGTGTGTATATATATATATATATATATATATATATATATATATATTTATTTTAATCATATTACCCCGAGCAAGGCGGTAACGCCACTGATGTGCAGGGGGCTACGTAAGAGTGAAAAGATTGGAAAAGAGAAAGCCGGAAACCTCATCCTAAACAGGGAACAAGGAATGAGCCTCTTCACTTAATACGCTAAACAGTCTACCTCCTTCTACCGAGCGCCCGTAGCTCAGAGGTAGAATCGCCAACTGACGCCAATTCGGTCGGGTTTCAATCCTGGGTAAAAAGCAATCGGCTCTCTAACCGTACCGATGAGCTGTGATACAGCGAAACAGATCTGTCTGCAGATGACTATATATATATATATATACACACACACTACCGGCCATAATTATTAGGTCACTTCAGTGTTTAAAAAAAATGATGTATTTCATGCTATTTTTTAGTATTTATTGCCAAGTAAATAATTGTAAACGAAAATAGAATTGTTCTTTTGTTAATATTGCATTATTATTTATTTATAAATATTTCATAATTACCTATATTGCAGTTTCCTCAATGAGAGAATGAAGAAAATTTAGGGTGATTCGGACGAGTTCATCTTTGCTTCCTTGCCTTGTAAAATTTTGCAAAGTAATAACATAAGAACCATACTATTTTCATTTAGAATTATCCACTTGGCAATAAATACTAAAAATAGTATGAAATACATCATTTCTTTTAAAAAACTGGGATGGCCTAATAATTATGGCCGGTGGTGTACGTCTCAACGTTGTTTTAATGTTCGTCTTTTCAGCGGATGGTCATAATTAAATGAAAAACTGTCATTTTTTTTCTTCGTAGACAAACTAGAAAATTTTAACATACATACCGGTAAGAACAGGACATCTCGAGGTGACGTAATGATTAGCAAGCTTATCGCGCTACAAACATTAAGTAATGAGTTTGATCCTCACTGGGTGTCCAATAATTTCGGTCTGGTGCCACATTTAAGCTGCGCTTAGAAAATTACCATACCGGCAAGAACGGTGTGTTCATAATGACGGCGCGGGCTTAATGCGTTAAAACACTTATTCCCGTATGATCACTGAAATTAAGCAACATAGAACCTGGTCATTACCTAGAAGAGTGACCGCTTGGGAATACCAGGTGCTGCAAGCTTAGATGTGCAGTAGATAACTGCTCAGAATTGTTTATCAGAGAGCTGTGTTCCAATTCCCGTAATGTTCGTTATATTTACTTAAGCACAAATAGACTTGGAAAAGGCATAACTCCAATTTTCCTCTCTCCTAGCTATGAGTATTAAGTTGTCAAACTTGTATCCCTAAGCAATTATTACACACCACAAAATATTATTTCAATCTAAAAATATTTTCTGGCTTTAAATAACTTGTAATAGTTTGATAAGCCGTAGAAAATGAAAATTGATCAAAATGTTTTTTTCTTTATTTTTTTTTTATTGTTTTACAAAGTTAATTTTTGAATTTTAATAAAACCTAAGCATACGAAACTGGATATATATTTTTTTTCTTTTTCTAAATTGACAGTAAAAATGATTATCACTATTTATTGATTCGATTGTTTATTATCAAAAATAATTTCTTATTCACAAGCTTATAAAATGTGTGAACAAGTAGAGTGCAATATTTATTATTTACCACATTATAAACTTTATAATGTTATAAATAATAAATATTGCACTCTACTTGGTTCACATATTTCCAAATTAATGTGTTTTATTTTGTTTTGTTTTTGTTTTTTGTTTTTTTCAATGGAAAAAAATTGAGTTAAATAATATTACATTATCCATTGTAAACTCTGGTAACGATTTGGTTACCCGCTAACGAAAATCAAAACAAAATTTTATTGCATTTTTTATTTTCCTATTGGGAGATTTTCGGAAATAAAGGCAAAAAATGTTTGAAAGAAATAATCGATGATTTACATTCCCAAATGGGTCCTGCGTTTAAACTAATAAAACCAATTTTTCCAACAAAATTTAATTTCATGAATTTACGTGGAGGGGGAATAACAAATACAAAATATTTTTACAAAGATTTTTTTTTTTAAATAATAATTTCAAAAATAATTTCATTCGTTTTTTAATTAAGTCCGGAAAATTTAATTAAACTCCGACAATTATTTGATTTTTGCAAGAATTTCCAAATTAATGTGTTTTTTACCGGAAAAAACACTGAGTTTCGTAATATATTTGGTTACCCGCTAACAAAAATCAAAACAAGATTATTTTACCAAAATGTCAAACGTGTTAGAAAGGGTTACAAGATTTTTAAAAGTAATTAAAAAATACTTTAATATTTCCTCTTAGTAATAAACATTTTGATAGAAAAAGCTCGTTTTTATTTAAGTTTGGGGCCTTTTTTCTTCATACTATGCTGTTATTTGGGGGGGGGGGGGGGTTCAGCGAATTCGTGGAAATACGTATTATAAAGAAATAGCCATGAAAATAATTCCTTTTGCTCATAGATTTATAAAATTGTGTGCACAAAAAAAAAACACAAACTTTGAATAAACAAATAACAATAAGTAAATGTAAAAAATAAATTTTTAAAAATGCATTTTCTTTCATTTCATTTTTCATTTGTTTCCGCCACATAATTTCACTAAAATTAAGGTGCAAGCATCTGGATTTACACCATTTTTTTTTCTTTTTCTCGAGAAATGACAAAAATGTTAAATACCACTTAGACTGTTTATTTACAAGAATAGAGTTTAATACTTTTGTTGTAAACTCTCGAAGAAAAACAAAAAGATACATGAAACCATTTTTATATGTTTTTGATTGCAATGAAATTCTAAAAACAACTTTTTGAAATATGAATTGCGAGGAGGATATACATAGTGCGATGGGTAAATTGTCGCCTCTTTTTTTTCTGTTTTTTTCTTTTCTTTTCTTCGCATGTGCGTTGATTTTTTATTTTTGTCGACTGCACACTGTACGATATAGTACGGTCAGTTGGGCACTATCTATGGTTGGAAAGAGCCCAATGACGAAATTTGGAAACAGCTTGCTATACTGCTTGACATTTGCGCTGGAATCTCACTATGAATATTTCAATGAGTGGGTGTCAATCTGAGGACAGTGCAGAAGATTCGAAAGGAGTTGGATGAGTTTAATGGTGATTATGAAGGTACCGCAACTCGGAAACTTCACTATAAGAAAAGAACTCCCGAATTTGTTGATCGCCTCAGACCCAACAAAAAGGCTTACATCGTGCCTTAAGTGGGTAATGTTGACCTGGCTCAATAGGACGGCTGCTGGAAGACCCTGTGTCTAGCAACAGGACTCTGCAACATGCCACACAAGCAGAAAATCCCAGTCACGGCTGTCAGACGATTTCTACGGCCACAATACCCCTTATCTGGCGACCTGACTTCGCTGACTACGTTATGTGTGGGTCGCAGTTGAGTGAGAGGCCAAAATAAATCCTTGTAACACCAAAAATGAACTGAAGACAAGGATTATGGTAGCATTTACCAACTTAAACAAGGATACAGTACAGAAGAGTTGCAGAAGATTCCAAAATCGTCTAATGGCCGTGGTTGAAGCCAATGGCGATTTTATTGAATAAATTTACTTTTTAGTATTTCAATGTATTGTGTAATTTCGGTAAATATATCAGTTGAAATTTTTATGTCTGTTATTTTCATTTTTGCGTGATTCAAACGACAGTTTATGCATCGCACCCTGTACAGTAATAGCTATGTAAGCGAAAAAAAAAACGTCCTTTCGGGACAATATTTCTTTTGTTTGTTTTTGTTCCGGGTTTGTGTCAAAATTTAACAAAAGCCTATTTTATAAAGACCTGACATCACCTTATTATAGCCGATGATACAACTAAACTTTAATAATAATTTTCAAAACTAATAATTTCTTAACCTCGTTTTGTTTCACATTGAAACTATATTATCAAAGAGCTAATACCTCTGTCCGTCACATTATCTACGTGTGATTTTTTATGCGCGTATGTAATATATCTGTATTGTGCGTGCTTGTCTTGTGTGCTGTACCATATATTTTAATGTTCGCACGCGCACACACACACTCTTTCACACAAAATTTAACTGCATTTGAAATAAGATACTGGAATATGTTCTACCACCACCACCTCTCAATATGGACAAGCTCTACCCTTGGTACTAGCAATAAAAGCTTAAATTAGAAAGATGAAAAGAAAAAATGTTATTTTAAACCCTAAAAATAAAGGTAATTATAAGATCGCGTTAGATCTTTCGGAAATTATTCGGTCATCTATGTATCATGTCTCTTCAGGACGAAGGCGATCATGGCCTTCCATACCTTCCTATATCCTTTGTAGCTCTTAACAGCCTTTCTCTTGTTACTCCCCCAAAACCCTGCTCTGTCATCCATTTGCTCAAACCCGTCAAGTATAGACTAAAACAAGGTGTTAGTATTTTTTTTAGAAATATTTTTCAGTCGGTCCTTCTCATAGACTGGTTGCCAAATAATCAGGCCAGTAGAAATAAATATATAATACTGTTTGATTATTAACAGAATATCTACCTAAATACGAGTATCGATCAAAAATAATATTCAAACAAATAATTTCAAATAATAAAAATGTAACTGTATTAACATACAACCACATGCAACACAGTTAACTGTTCACGACATGGTGACAAGTTTTGATAAAAAGCACCACATAACCATGTAAGTAGGGTCCAGTTAAAAAACACCTTCAGGTCGGGTAACACGGTCTGCTCGGGCGGTCTCCGATTGAAGGTATCTTCAAATATCCAGATGAGCTTCGTAATATATTTTGGCTTCCTCATTCTTCAAACAAATATATATACATACCCTACCTGGCATAATTATTAGGCAACTTCAGTGTTTTAAAAAATTATGTATTTCATACTATTTTTTAACATTTATTGCCAAGTGAATAATTGTAAATGAAAATAGATTGGTTCTTTTGTTAATACAGCACAATAACATGTGCATCAAATGAATTTATAAATATTTAATAATTACCTATATTGCAGTTTCATCAATGAAAGTATGAAGAAAACTTAGGGTGATTCGGACGAATTCATCTTTGCCTTGTAAAATTTTGCAAAGTAATAATAACAAAAGAACCATTCTATTTTCATTTAGAATTATCCACTAAATACTAAAAATAGTATGAAATACATAATTTCTTTTAAAAAAGTAGGGTAGCTTAATAATTATGGTCGGTAGTGTATATATATAAAAAAAAAACCTCAACACTTAACCATGACACACCTCAATTAATCTAATGAAAATATATGCACAATTCAACTCCTAGGGACCAGACCCAACTGCTTATAGTCAGACAAATGTCAATAAAATCTGGGGTGCTGAACAGATATACTTACTGTAGCCTAATTTATTTACGAAAACAAAGCATGTACACATGACAAATGTATCATATCACTACCTCCAAAGTCATATTAACCATTATTATTATGTCATTTTTCATCATATTTCGATTTCTGCTATGGTCTCACTACCAACCAAGTCTGCGGGGAGACCTAAGGCAGGTAGTGGCGTGTTGTTATGACTCCATTTCATGTTTTTCTATCTTCCCTATCATCCCTAGCATTACATAGATAAAGTTTTCCTTAGTGTGTGGGCTGTACTTAATAAGACAATTTTTTGTATATCTCTTAAGCTGGGGTTTCCAGGGATTCTTTCAATGTGTTGTTTTGTTCCATTTTTTATCATTCCAAGTGCACCTACTATCACTGGCACAACTCTTGTTTTCAATTTCCACATTTTTTCTATTTCAATTTCCAGGTCTTTATATTTTGACAGTTTTTCAAATTCCTTGATTGCTATGTTACAATCCGCTGGACAAGCCATATCAATTAATAGACAAGTTTTCTCCTTCTGGTTTTTAACAATAATGTCTGGCCTGTTTGCTTCAATTTTTCTGTCTGTGTAGATGGTGTAATCCCATAGAATGGTTACATCTTCTATTTCTGTAACCGGTGCTGGGTGATGTTCATACCAGTGTTTGTTTACAGATTTTCCATAATGTTTGCACATTGTCCAATGTAAATATTGCCCAACTCTATCGTGGCGATTTTTATATTCATTTGGAGCAAGCACAGAACAGCCTGAGATTAGGTGGTCTATTGTTTCTTAGTGTTTATCACAAAACCTGCATTTTGGATCCATATTATTATGCATAATATTTGCCTGAAAGTTTCTAGTGAAAAGACTTTGGTCTTATGCTGCAAGAATAAAGCCTTCAGTTTCAGACTTTAATCCAGATGCACGTAACCATCGATGAGTATTAAACTTTGTCAACATTGGATTCATTGGCACGTTCTGGATATTGGATATTTATTATTATTATTATTATTATTATTATTATTATTATTATTATCTACATTTTCTTTCCCTAAATGATAGACGGCCTCTGGTGGGATGCGTTTTACGTATCAGTTGTATTTAACTGCCTACAGGTATAGTAGTTTGAGAATTCGATAACTTTTCAGTTAGGTGCCATACGTGATACATGATTGACTGGGCAGAAGATTCTCATCGCAGTAGGTTGCCATTGCTTTCTGCGGTAGACTGGTTGCCAGCCAAGGCTATAGAGCCCACTCTGTCCTATTATTTAACCCATAACTGGAAGGAATAGACGGATTAATATTTTTCCCAAGGGTATTTGCGCGTAAGTGAATGCAAGGAATTCAACTGGAATTCGAACTCGGTTCCCCGATTTCTCATTCCGAGCTGATATCCACTGCGCCACAACGCACATCTGACTGATTAGGTGCTAATAAAGAATCCCGAAACAAAAGAGCTTTTGTGCTACAGTCAACTGTTTTATTTTTTTAAAAAATGTTACGATGTATGTAAATGTGAAAAACTACAAACTACTACAAAATTATACATTTTGATTCTCTACATTTTCTCATTTTTTCTCTTCACTTTCTATTTCTTCTGTATCGTTCCTTTTCCTCTTTCTTGATTTCTCATTTTATTTTAATTTTTCATCCTTTTTCTTTAATTTTTTTTATATTTTTACCTCGTACGGAGAAAACTTTTTTCCAAAAATAATGGGGAGTGTTTTGATATAATCAATTTTTTTTTTAAGAAAAATGTTTATTATCATCATTGTTAACTAGCTGATGAGAAATTGTTCTTTCAATATCGAAACAAAATGCACAATTTTGTAGTAGTTTGTAGTTTTTCACATGTTTTAACGTAATAATTAATAATAAATATTCATTGGTCTATTTTCATATGGAGCGCTGTTTTAAACGTTGTTGCAATTAATTTCTTCGTTCTTTATTCATTTGGTGTATATATATATATATATATATATATATATATATATATATACATACATACATATAATATGTACTTAATAGGTATGTTATATTACATTGCACACTACTCTATATATATATATATATATATATATATATATATATATTCAACAAATACTGTGATTTTTTGTTGCCTTTCAACGATATCACCATCAAGTATATCAGACGGTATGAACGGATCCTACACAAAATTAATAGACAAAACTTGTCTATATTATTTAATGAAACCTGCATTAATATATATATATATATATATATATATATATATATGCGTGTATATACACGCAGGTACACACCGATATATAAATATTTATCAGGTGTTAATAGAGCAGTGGGCAATGTAATATAACAGACCTATTAAGAATATATTAAAAAATATACATATTATCCTACGTTAAAAACATGACTCTAACTTTCATGCACTAAGCAATCATCAGGTGCATATTATGAACCTGATGATTGCGTAGTGCATAAAGCTCCGATTCGTGCCTTAAACGTAGAATCATGGCCGTATCTGACTACCGGGCACACCGGGCACGGGTCCGGGCCGATCCGTGCAATCATAGTGAAAATCCGGGCAAGGAAAAATGTCTTCGTCAGAAATCAAACTAAACAATTCAGAAAGAAAGAAAGAAAGAAAGAAAGCAAAACGAAGAAAACATCCAAATGAAAGCTGTAAAAATCTGTTTGTTTATTTATTAATTTTGGGAGAAAAGACTGGCTATACTCAGAAAGTCCGAACCCGATTTCCTGCTTTCGTTCACGTTCTGTGCCTAGCCGAAAAAATCCGCAAAAATCATAGTTTCTGGAAACCGATGACAATGATGACATCATCACATTGTCAACTAAAAAATCCGGGCAATTTTCTCTGTGCCCTGTGTTTTTTTAGCATCAGCTACGGCCTTGCGTAGAATTATATATATATATATATATATTAGTTCGATGGCTAACTTATCGACATTTCATGTTTTTCATTTCGTGTATGATCGTTGTTTTTCAATTTGTCGACTACAAAGAAAGATTTTATAGCAAAAGAAATAGAAAAGGACTGAAATGATGTTAAAAAGAGCTACAAGCTACAATCTCCAGGAGTTTGAATGTAAGGTCAATAGACACCTCCTAACACGCTAACTCGCATCCATTCTCTCAAACACTCTTCCCATCTACCCAACCTTCAGCCTCGGTATCCTTACCCGTCTATCACCCATCTTCTGACATTTCCTATATCTAACCGCTCTTTCTCTTTACCTTCCCCTATATAACCCCTTGCGCAATAGTGGCTGTGGAATGCCTTGCCTGGGGTGAAATGATTAAAAAAAAACTATTAAAGCTCTTAGAAACGTTTGATGTTTTTTTTTGTATTTGGAAAAATCAAACATTTTCCCGTGAATACATTGTTACTCTTCTGGTATAAGAAACTGAAGCGACTTTTTCGTTAGCCCTCCACCGCAAGCTACAGAAGCCCAAAACTTAAACTTTAACTTTTTTTTTCTCTCGTCGACTTTTCAGTCATCAAAAGTCTTTTATGCGTTACTAATGACACGTGCGTTTTGGTGTAGTGGATATCGGTTTGGCAGGAGAAATCAGAGGACCGAGTTCGAATTCCAGTTGAATTCATTGCATTCACTGACGTTCAAATACCCTTGGCAAAGGTATTAATCCGTCTCTTCTGCCTTCAGCTACGAGTTAAATAAAGACAGATTGGACTATAAAACCTTGGTTAGCAACTAGTCTACCTCAGAATATAATGGCAACCAACGTCGGCAAAATCTTCTGCCGTCATATCTCGAGTCATGATTGCCCAAGCGTGTATGGCACCTAATTGACTGAATGAATAACAGTTTTTGCAACTTATACGTTCTTACAATCCTCGCTGGAATTTTTGACAGTGATTGATTGCTATTTAACTTTTCCGCTCAAACACCAAAAAAAAGAGGCGATGATAAGAAAACAGCTGCAAGCGTTTGAACGGTCAAACACGCCACCGCACCCAGATTCATTAGAGATGTAAGCAAAAACATGACGAGAAAATCATAACCAACGCCCACGGAGTCTTCTGACCAGAAGTTTGTCATTCTGGGCCGGATCCTGCATCTGGAACAGCTCATGGCTGCGTGAGCAAGAAAAGTTAACAAACCCTCTCTATTATAATAAAGACCGTTGTGTATACATATATATATATATTAGTCACCTTCTGCCTTCAGCTACGAGTTAAATAAAGACAGATTGGACTATAAAGCCTTGGTTAGCAACTAGTCTACATACAAGCCTGTTTCACAGTTCATCAGTGTAGCTAGACACATCCACTTGCTTTTTGACCGGGATCGAAACTCCACGGATTTGGTGTCAGTCGGAGTCGCTACCCACTAAGCCATAGGCGCATGGAATCATTAAAGGGAAATTTTAGAGTGTTATATATATAAGCAGTGCATACACAAGTCAGTCACCGAAAGCACTCAATTCATTGGTGAAGAGTAATGCGTAAATCGCAGAAGTTGGGATTGTTTTTTAAATTTTCCTTTCTAGAGAGTTCAATCGTAATGAGAGCATAATATATGAGCATGAAATCTCTCTCTCTTTCTTTCTTTCTATATATATATATATATATATATATATATATATATATATATATATGAGAAAGACAGAGATATTCCAGTCATGCTCATGAACAGAGTGACAATAGCGAGGCAGCGTCGGCTCAGTTCATTTTGTTTACGACCAGTTCTTGTTGCGCGTTTGCTCTTTAAGTAGTGAAAAATGTGTATATATATATATATATATATATATATATATATATATATATATTTAATCGTATCACCCCGAGCAAGGCGGTAACGCCACTGATGTGCAGGGGGCTACGTAATAGTGAAAAGATTGGAAAAGAGAAACCCGGAAAACACATTTTAAACAGGGAACAAGGGATGAGCCTCTTAACCTGTTCAATAGACGTGGGTGGAGTGTGAACCTGGTGATAGATAGATCTATCTACTCCAATTGAAAAAAAAAAAACAAAGTGAGAAGATTGGAAAAGAGAAAGCCGGAAACCACATCCTAAACAGGAAACAAGGGATGAGCCTCTTAACCTGTTCAATAGACGTGGGTGGAGTGTGAACCGGGCGATAATATATATATATATATATATATATGAGAAAGACAGAGATATCATTCCAGTCATGCTCATCTACAGAGTGACAATAGCGAGGCAGCGTCGGCTCAGTTCATTTTGTTTACGACCAGTTCTTCTCTTTAACAGTGTCGTATTTTATTTTTATTTTTGCATTAATTATGCCTTCGAGTAGTGAAATATATATATATATATATAATCCTCATATATTTCGGTCTTCTTCTATATGGCTTGTCATTTCAGGATGTAGGTGACCATGGCCTTCCACGTCTCCCTATCTCTGGTAGCTCTTAGCGCGTGTTCTCCTTTTACACCTCGCAACCCCCATTCCATCAGCCACCTGATCAGGCCCTTTAAATATGTTATCCGCTTCTTTCCTCTGTCTCTTTTTCCCCTCTATCTGGCCTGTTAGTATCAGGTTCTCCAAGCCCTCCTTCCTCATTGCATATCCCAGTAACTTCAGTTGTCTCTTCCTGATGCTCAGTATTAATTTCCTTTTCGTTTCCATTCTTTCCAACACCTCGTTATTGCTCACATGCTCGGTCCACGATATCCACAGCATCCTTCTGTAGAACCACAACTGCTTCAAGTTTTCCCTTCATCTTTGTTGCTATTGTCCAACATTCACTGCCGTATTGAAGAACTAACATCACATAACAATCCAGCATTCTCTTTGTTTCTAGTGAAAGTTTCTTGTGTCTTAATACTTTATTCAGCTTCTGGAACGCGTTCTTCCCCATGGAAATTTTCTTTTGGATCTCTGTGTCGCACTTTCCATCTTCAGTTAGAACACTTCCAAGATATTTAAATTTTCGTCCCTGCTTGATTTCAACATCCCCACCTGTATTTGGCACTTTGGGCTGCTCTTTTTCCTGATGACCATGCATTCGGTTTTCTTGCAGTTTATTTAGAGTCCTTTATTGTCATTCTCTTCAACTATCTCCTGCAGGAGGTTCTGCAGTTTCCTTTCCGTGTCTGCAATCAACACTGCGTCATCTGCGTATCTTATGTTGTTCAGATTGTGGCCTCCGATGACAAATCCTGGCATAACATCTAGGTTTCTCAAAATATTCTCATTGTACAAGTTAAATAGATCCGGTGAAAATACAAATCCCTGTCTTAATACTAGTCCGTTGTTTTTAATGATCGGGTATCATGGTGTGAGTTTTGGTATAATGGATATCGACTCGGAATGAGAAATCGGAGAGCTGAGTTCGAATTCGTTTCATTAATTTACGCACAAATACCCTTGGGAAAGATATAATTCCATCTTTTCTCCTCCAAGTTATGGGTTGAATAACAGGATTGGGTTTTATAACTTTGGCTTGTTTGGTAACCTGTCTACCACGAAAGTAAGTGCAACCTACTTCAGGAAAATATTCTCCCTAGTCAGTCATGTCTCGAAAAGACATGATCGCCCAAACGTGTATCACGTATACCAATTAACGGGCTGACTGTACCACTATATATATATATATATATATATATATATATATATATATAAATTTGTTTTTTTATTTTGTGATTTTTTTTTTTATTTTATTTTATTTTATTTTATTTTTTTTTTTTTGCAGGTTCAGGCCGAGAAAAGTAACCTAACGTGCTGTGTGTGTCCCGATAGCTGTGGCCGGACATACCCCAGAAAACCGGCGAAGATCTACTCAATAGGCATCAAAGTTTTTCGTTTTTATTTCGCCATGAGCGGACCGGTCAACAAAAACAACTTGAACATTCATTTGTATATATGCGTGCGAAATTCGACCAGTGACATTATCTCTCAGGAATGTCTTCAAAAGAATCCCCTTCGTATAATTCAAACTATAAAAAACAAAAGCCTTCTAAAGGTGGATGCGGAAGCTCCTCAAAATTTAACATGCTACCACTGCCTGATACAATGGTCCATTACAAAAGGTATTTTTGTTTTTGTTTTTTATTCTTACTTATACGAGGGTCGGCTAAAATATGAACTCCATTTCTTGCGTAGTAGTGTCTCTTTTGGAATTCATGAGTTATCTCCTTAACTTCGTAAGTTACTTCTTCACCACGGCTGTAGACTGGTATTGAACTCACACAAGGAATGGAGTTCATATACCCCAGTAATTCTAATAAAGGGTTCGGTTCGAAATTCCTAACACCTGAAGAAGACCAGAGCGTACAACGGTCGAAACGTCGTACAAATGGCAACAAAGATGAGAACAATAGTCCGAATAATGTAAATACTGTAAAGCTGCAAAGACAAAGAAGTGAAAGAAACTCCCGGTTCACACTCCACCCACGTCTTTTGAACAGGTGTATAGGCTCATCCCTTGTTCCCTGTTTATGATGTGGTTTCCGGCCTTCTCTTTTCCAACCTTTTCACTTTTCTCTTTTTTCTTTTTTTTTTTTCAATTGGAGTAGATAGACTAAACTATCGCCCGGTTCACACTCCACCCACGTCTATTCAACAGGTGTAGAGGCTCATCCCTTTTTCCCTTTTTAAGATGTGGTTTCCGGCCTTCTCTTTTCCAATCTTTTCACTTTTCTCTTTTTCTTATTTTTTTTTTTTTCATTTGGAGTAGATAGACTAAACTATCGCCCGGTTCACACTCCACCCAAGTCTATTGAACAGGTGAAGAGGCTTATCCCTTGTCCCCTGTTTAGGATGTGGTTTCTGGCTTTCTCTTTTCCAATCTTTTCACTCTTACGTAGCCCCCTGCACATCAGTGGTGTTACCGCCTTACTCGAGGTGATATGATTAAAAAATCTACCTTATCTCAAAAATATCGACTAATACGATACATATTTATTTTAGCGATACACACTTCGTATATCTTCTAGGGATGGCACGAATAGATCACTGGAATTTTTTTCTCATCATCTTCCAGCAAAAATGATCAAAATGTAACTACCAACACATAGCATTTATTTGAAAATCATCGTTTCACCATTTAACTACGATCACTCAGTTGCCTGAGTGTGTGCCCCTGTCGCTGGATCCACATAATGTCGCTGGGCACGATAGTCCTCCGCGGTGCACCTGGGTCACGCTATAGTAGCATCGATATTCAAGTGTAACAAAATAAAAACGGTGAGCCAGCTGTTGTACTTTGGTACATTTGCATGTCTTTTAGTCTACCAACTGATGTATCTTCTTACATTTTATATCTTAGACTCTGAAAATTTTAGCCTATCCTCGTATGTTTGTGGTATTAATTAATATTTTTGTTCTCCTTGAAACTTAAAAGGCTGAAGGTGTCGCCAATTGGTGGTAACTTCCTCACCAGATCGATTGCCTTGGACATATCAAGGTTTTCACAAGGTGTGACATTAGTTACAGTTTTTGGGTATAGTGGACTAGTAAATAGGGTTGTAACTAAGTAGAAGATATACTGTAGGGAACGTCAGCTATGCTTATAAAATGGCTTTGCGTCAAACGTAACTGAGTCCACCACATTTGAAAGAATCAGAAGATTCAACAAAAGATAAAAGGGTCTCGTTTGTATTAAGTGTAAATTTATTTGAGGAGAACATCAATTTTGTTGTTTTTAAATAATACATATGTTTAAAAGTTCTGCATAGTTTCTTCTTTTGAATCTGTGTTTAAGAGTTAAGTTTTTGTAAAGCCAAACGAAATGGATTAATGAAGAAAAGTCAAATTTGATATCACTATGAGTGTCTACAATTGTAGTAGGCGAACATATTAATCAAGATTGTTGAGAGAATCAGCAGTGGTAGAGTGATTGTTCCAAAGCTGAAAAACATAGGGCATAACTTAACGATAGAAAACGGTGTATATTTTCTTTTGTTATTTGTTTGTTTGTTTTTTTTTAATCGTTTTACCCCCAAAAAACAGTACAGCCACTGGTACACAGGGGGTTACAGTGAGAGGAGAGGACAAAATAGCAGATGTTACAGGGTACATTAAAGAAAGGATAAGAGAAAGAGAGGAGTCGAGGAGATAGTGATGGAAGACATATAATCTGACGTGATAGTAAGGAGACCAAGACTAATATAGCGGTCCCAAACCACCAATCCGTGGACCAATTTGGTACCGGGTCACACAGAAATAATAAATTTATTAAACTATCATTATTTTGTTTATGCGCATGATGGACAACCAACTCCACCCCACCCCACCCCACATATCCCGTAGAAAAATGACACCAGTCCGTGTAGGAAAAAAAAGTGCACAATATTATCAAGACGTTAACAAATCGACTTTGGCCAGATTCGAACTTGGGTCTCATAATAGAAAGGTTTTTAACGCTTTAATCACTCAAAAAATGTATTTATAACACCAAAAAGTATAGCGTGTGTGGTATAGACCAACAGGAGTTACCTCTCTTGATAACGATGGTCTCCCTTGAAAAAAGAATTCTTATTCGCTTACTATAAATTAACCGTCTAGCCGTGCCTCTCCATTCAAGCTCAATAAAGTTTTCTTGAGTCTTATCACGTCTCCGAGTTGTTATTACGTCGTGATTGCTTGTCTGTTTAAAGCTTTATTAATTTTTGTTGTATTTTTTTCTCTCTTTCAGATTTTCCTGCAGTGAAAAATAGCCTCGTAAAGCAATATTATGGATGTTCAGACATCGCCATTTTAAGCTTAAATGACCATATATTCCAATCTCCTGACATATTGGAATACGGAAGTGGAACCGATGATTCCAAAACTACGACATTATCGACATCAACCGCCAGTACCCAGTCACCCTTCCAAACAAGCCATGAAATGACTACGCATTCAACCACTATTACGCTTTGTTGGGCTGTTGGTGAGTACGCTAAGGTCGCCGGTATGATCAATTGGTGCAACTTTAATTGTATGCGTGGTTATTGCCCGTCGACACACTGCCAATGTGTGTCAAATCCTACAACCACGCTCAGCCCATCCACATCTAAATGGCTTACCACTACTATGCTGACCACTCCCAAATCAGGATGTCATGGGACAGGGGCGTATGTTGATGTGAAAGGAATGGACCAATGGTGTCAAATTAATTGCCTTAAGGGATACTGTCCAGAATCGCACTGCAAATGCACACCAGAAACACATACAACAGTCGTTCAGAAAAAAAATTGCAAAGCGATAGGTATAATGGCCCTTGTCCCTGGAATGCATAAATGGTGCATGCTCAACTGCAAGCCCAGTAACTACTGCCCAGAATCGCATTGCAAGTGTTCTTTTAATGTGGAAACTTCAAGAACTTACCAAAATGTTTCTACCGCCACCTCGAATATCTTCTCGGCGCGGCCTATAACTCCGACAACACTATCAATAAAACCCAGCCTCAAACCATTGAAAACCACCACTAGACTCCAGTCTTCAGTTATACCAACAACATTAACAAATAGAGCTAATACACCCAGTAAGGAAACCAAACGAATGCCACTCTCCTCAGCTAGTTCTACAAGACCTGTGTCATTATCATACAATACTCACGGCAAGTTCCCAACAACCGTCAGCCAAAGAAAAAACACAACTTCCATATCATCGTCTTTAATACCAAACGCTTTGAAGTTTTCTCCCTCAGGAAAAACTTCTACTGCAATCTTTTTGCCAACAAATTCAACGACTACAGTGTCTGGCACTCCTGCCTCAGCATCCGCAATATCTAGCACGACTACCTCTACAGTGAAGGGTACAACTGCCCAGTTGACTACAATAACACATAAAATATGCAACGCGACGGATTACTATGCCCTTGTACCAGGCATGGACAAGTGGTGTGATATTAATTGTAATAATGGATATTGCCCTAAAGGACAATGCCAATGCAGCACCCTGGGCTCAACTACAATCAGTAAATGCAGGGCGAAATATCCGTACGATAAGTTACCAAATATGAACCAGTGGTGCGAAATTAACTGCGCAAATAATTACTGTCCGTCAAGTCATTGTCAGTGTTAACAGAACTTCATATACAGAATGACGTTTGAACTATAAATCTGATCTGATAGGACTACTCTGATAAAAGCGTATATTTTGCATATTTATCAGAGTAAACTTGTTAAATCTGATTTGTTGAATTAATTAATTTTAGACTTCTTTTTTTTACTAATAATGGGCGAACACCTTACGAAATTTGTATAATTTATGCTGATTTGAAAGTAAAACAAAACGTATAGACCATTAAACTTTTCGACAAAATTATTTATGAAACAACACCACTGCTTCATCGACAAAAACCAGAAATGTGAATAGAAATTAAAATGCTAAATTAAATTGGGAATGCTATTTAAAAAAAAAAACATTTTCTGATTTCAGTTGTTTGTAGCAAGTTTGTTTTATTCCCCTTAACAAAACGTTTTATTTTTTTATTTTGGGGCTTTTATTTTGGGGCTTTTATTTTGGGGCTTTTATTTTGGGGCTTAGCACATGAGGAATTATTATACACTGATTTGCACAGGTTATTGTTCTTATCTTGTCTATTATAATCACAACCTTCTTCCAAATTGTTACATTATCAGTTATGAGAGATATTTAAAGAAAGACGATAGTCCAACGGTTGAAATTTTTTTGCAATAATACATTTAATTAAAGCAATAACAATGAATATGTTGAAACAAGAAAAATTAAGAAAGTAACAAAACAAATAACATTACTTTAAAGTGGCAATAGCGAAACTTGATTAATATAAAGCAACGATCTCTCTCATCAAATCTCAGTCACGAAAAAGTGTGCATAGCGACTAAAATGAACACCAAAAGACAATTGTAATATAAAATCTATAACAATTACTTACATTTAAGCTAAACGACCACGCCTTCTTCTAACAGAGAGATGGCCGGTTAGTAAATTGATTCCAACACGTTCAAATTAAATTCAAAATTAGCATTTATCATTAATGAGAACATGTTTCGGTTGCAAGATCGGGGATATTTTTTTAATCAAATATTCGGCTGTCTCCGGACCAGTTATATTCACACACCACTGCAAATTGTCCACCACGCACCACTGCAAATTGTCCACCACGCACCACTGCAAATTGTCCACCACGCACCACTGCAAATTGTCCACCACGCACCACTGCAAATTGTCTATCTTACCCTTGAGAATATTGTCTGGTACATCTTGGTTGGGCCTTGCTTACAACTTTTGACCCGTTTTTCCTGCACAACGTTGCGCTAATATTTAAATTACCGAACAGTCGAAATGTGGCCTAAGCCAAAACTGAAACGATAGGACTAATCCGATTAAACTGTCATATAATAATCTCTAATTCAGGGACTAGGATTTGAGTCCTCGATAGACTGGATTTATGCAGTAATTATCTCCTCTTCCCTACTTTGTCTTCATGACATATCCGTTTTCTTTGTTACCCTTGCAAGCAATTTTTGTATCATGCTAAGTTAGTCTCCCTTTGAAAGACTAACGTTAATAATACATTTTCCCGTTTAGAGCATTTGGAGGTTTACATTTTAAACACGCTGGATCTATCTTGGCCTAAGAATCAGAAAGTAAATTTATTAACGCTGAGTTTTCAGATATAATTCCATTTGTCACTTGTATCCGAATCTTTCAGTTATTTATTAGCATGACAATGCAAATATGCACATTCTTCGTAAACAAAGCTATATAACATTTTTTTATAATCCATCAGAGTGGGTTTTCTCCAACTGGGTAATTTATCTTTTTTACTATAAACGGGAATAAACAGGGTTTTTGTTTTATTGTTTATTTATTTTTACTTCTCGTCTGTCATGAAAAAATGTTTCATGACTCAAAAACTTTCAGAAAACTTAACATTACTGTAAAGCAGTCATAGCGAAACACGATTAACAAAGCAACGGTCCCCTTCACATCAGGGCTCAATCAAGGACGAGAAGTGTGCATAGCGACTAAAATGAACACCAAAGACCAAATGTTATATAAAGTATATAACAATTACAGGCTAATTAAGTCAAACAACCACTCTCGCTTACAAAGAGATGGCTGGTAGGACTTAACATAAATTTATTTTTAACCCCTTCAAATAAAATTCAGAATTAACTTTCCTCTCTAATATCAAAATTATTTTTGAAAAGGCTTTGAGCAGTCTATTCTCTCCCTATAATTGCTTTGTTTTTTGTTGATTTTTTATCATATCACCCCGAGCAAAGCGGTAACGCCACTGATGTGCAGAGGGCTACATAAGAGTAAAAAGATTAGGTAGAAGAGAGTGAAGAGAAAGACGAACCAGTTAGAAAGGAGCAAGAGAAGGATGGGAATACAGATGTGATGACAGTTGCAAAGGTGGAGAGAAAGGAAAGGGTTTTTTTTAATAGTATCACCCCGAGCAAGGCGGTAACGCCACTGATGTGTAGGGGGCTACGTAATAGTGAAAAGATTGGAAAAGAGAAAGCCAGAAACCACATCCTAAACAGGGAACAAGGGATGAGCTTCTTAACCTGTTCAATAGACGTGGGTGAAGTGTGAACCGGGCGCTAGATAGATCTATCTACTCCAATTGAAAAAAAAAAGACAAAGTGAGAAGATTGGAAAAGAAAAAAGCCGGAAACCACATCTTAAGCAGGGAACAAGGGATGAGCCTCTTAACCTGTTCAATAGATGTGGGTGGAGTGTGAACCGGGCGATGTTCAGTTATAGTGAGAAGTTTGATTTAATCAGATTTTGATGAAAAAATATTTTTATTTTTATTTTTTTGTATTTTGGAAAACTAATGATATCTTCTAGTTTTGTATTTAAAAATGTAATGCTGGTATACAGGGTGGTGTAGACAGAACTAGAATCAAGTGATGAGTATTGACATTGCATTTAAATTCCTGTAGGTTGTAGCCGTCAGGAAAGCAAGAATATGGAGGCGAGTTCCACAGGCGGGAAGTGCGAGAAAAGAAGCTACAGGAGTAGAATTGTCGTCTGCATTTGGTTGATCTAACTGTGAATGAGTGAGACCCAGTTGTCAGTCTGGTTGCACGGGTCTTCATTGCGTAAACTGAATCTTCTAAATAAATCTAACCATACCGAACGTTAAGTCTATAATTACTATAGATCACAAAACGGGGACAAATACTGTAATATGATGATTAACAGTTATCAGAGAAAACACCCAATTAGCTTTAAATTAAGAATTAAATTAAACTTTAAATTTATGACAACTTTGAAAGCACAAATTTTATCGATTTATCAGGATATTTTTGTAAAACCAGACTCTTAAAATATTAATTAAAAAACAAAAGTATATCTGATAATTTACACCCCCTCTAATCTTGCTTAATAGAATATCGCTCGTTATTTTAGATACCAGCTTATTTTCTGACTCAAATTTCACACTATATTGATATCAATCCACCCCACCCACTGGGGAAATATGTGGCATAAGGCTTTTTAGAGTAGTTGATCTGGGCCATATAGCTCAGCCAAAAATACCTGTCTGACTTTGCCCAGTCGTGACTCTACCCTTCGTCATAGCCACGACTGGGTTAACGCCCTCCGCCCGAAGGCAGAGAGCCGACAGTGACAAGTCCGGAGACAAACTCTGACGGATCTCACACTATATTGATATCAATCCACCCCACCCACTGGGGAAATATGTGGCATAAGGCTTTTTAGAGTGGTTGATCTGGGCCATATAGCCCAGCCAAAAATACCTGTCTGACTTTGCCCAGTCGTGACTCTACCCTTCGGCATAGCCACGACTGGGTTAACGTCCTCCGCCCGAAGGCAGAGAGCCGACAGTGACGAGTCCGGAGACAAACTCTGACGGATCTCACACTATATTGTCGATTATGCTATACTGTTTAAGTATCGTCTGTTTAGCCTTACAATTTCTCAGCCTTCTTTTTTAAAGAATAATTAATTGTTGAAAAATCTTCATGGCTTATAATTTGTAACGATTTCGAATCTTATGGAGTGCTTGGCTCTTGTAAACCTTCGACCATCTTTAGTTAATAAATAAATACCACATAACTCCACCGCATGACTCCAACATAACACGATCGATGACGTCCATAAAACGACATTGCATGAATAAATTTGAGGGTGAAGCAATAAATAGGATTTCAAGATAAGAATTGTCTCTTCTACAAATACTTTCATGGCTTCTGCTCCGATGAACTTAGCTCACTGATGCCCCCTATATATGAATTTACTCGTACCACAAGATTAGCAACTATGTCCCCACCTTTAAATGTGAAACTAATAAAATGTAAACGCAAATTCTACTCCAACAGCTTCTTTTCTCGCACTTCCCGCCTGTGGAATTCTTTTCCATTTACTTTCTTTCCCAACTGCTACAATCGCCAAGAATTTAAATGTAAAGTCAACAGCCATCTTCTATCACACTAACCTGCATCCTATCTCTCTCTCATGCTCCTTTCTCGGTCCACTCCACTCTCATCAGTATTCTCATCCTTCTCTTACCCACTTCCTGACACCCCCTATAACCTGTCACTCTTTCTCATAACTTTCCTTCTATATAACCCCCTACAAAACAGTGGCAGTAAAATGCCTTGCCTGCTGCGATATGATTATAAAAAAAATTCTATACTATTTTAATGTGGCTATAAAGTGGGGTATCAGTTATACATTACAATCAATATATAGATTGATCCCTCATTTTATGACCACAGTCATCCTTCTCTTAACCACTTCCTGACACCCCTATAACCTGTCACTCTTTCTCATAACTTCCTTCTATTTAACCCCCTGCAAAACAGTGGCAATAAAAAGCCTTGCTTGTAGCGATATGATTATATATATATATATAAAAAAAAGAAAAGCAAATAATAATAAAATATGAAAAATATAGAAAATCAAGTTATATCACGAATTTGTGACGGATAGCAAACTAAACACTGGAACATAACACACGCTGAAAGATAAAAATAAAAATTTAGTGTACTTGGTCGTTACTTCTATAGGAAATTCGGTCATCTTTGTGTCGAAGGGTGGAGGACTGGAAGAGGTTAAATTAATATTAGGAAATAGTGATATTAGCGGTTTCCTTATAAGAAAACATTCGACATTCATTGATCGAGCAGCCAGTACTAATGTCTATTGACATTTATAAAAACTTTTTCTCTTCAAACAATTTTTCAGGAAAATAGGTTTCTCAAGTCCAGTAGCTGTTATTGTTCTTTCCAATATTGATGGGGGTTTCTTTCTTAACCTTTTATTTGAAGTCGTTTAGAACGTCAACATCTTAATTATGTTACTTTTTCTTCACTTTACATGTGATATCCCTTTTAGTTGTTGAAAGTTTTCAATTTATGTGGTTTCTGATATTTGGTACAGTTCTTTAAGATTCTGTAGCACCAGTTAAAACTTTTAGAAGAAGTGTGGTATTTGCCACAGCGCTTCACTCGCTCAAAGATATTTTTACCATTGATCTGAGGAAACCGTTTTATACCGCTAACACTTTAGATATTTCTGCACCGGTTTGGCGCCCTGCTGGGCACAGAGAAAATTGCCCGGATTAATTAATTGACAATATGATGACGTCATCAGTGTCATCCGTTTCCAGAAACTATGATTTTTGCGGATTTTTTCGGCTATTCCAATGGAAATTAGGCACAGAACGAAAGCATGAAATCGGGTTCGGACTTTCTGAGTTTAACCAGTCTTTTCTCCCAAAATTAATAAATAAACAAACAGATTTTTACTGCGTTCATTCGGATGTTTTCTTCGTTTTTCTTTCTTTCTTTCTTTCTTTCTTTCTTTCTTTTTTCTTCGTGAATTGTTAAGTTTGATTTCTGACGAAGACATTTTTCCTTGCCCGGATTTTCAGTATGATTGCACGGATCGGCCCGGACCCGTGCCCGGTTTGCCCGGTAGTCAGATACAGCCATGGCGCCATGCATGACATCTATATGAAAGACTCGATTGACAAGGCTATTTAGGGTAAGAAAAAAAATGATTGACCTAACTAGTAAGCGTCGATACGTGGTTTTGATGTGTCGTGTTTCTGAAATACGATATATATATATATATATCGCCTGAAGACACCACTCATGGTAGAAACCTAGGTCGCGTAATAACTCGTTTACAAACGGAATATATATATATATCAGCATGCAGTGTAGGTATAGAAGAATCCAAAGGAATATCCTGTACATACAGTGGTAGGATAACTCTCTAAGAGAGCTCTAAACATATATGCATATAAATACATATAGAGCAAATATGACAAAAATTAAGGCAGACACGTTATTTCATGGTGAATCGGAAGTATAGGCCTATTTCAGGCGAACCATCATCAGCTTCCGTCTTTATTTTACAAATAAAATAATGACAGAAGCTGATGATGGTTCGCCTGAAATAGGCCTATACATCCGATTCACCCTGAAATAGCGTGTCTGCCTTAATTTTTCTGATATATACATATATATATCTTAAAACCTAGAAGTTCAGAATATTTGCTAACATTGGAAGAGCCTCACCGGAAAGAAGATAAATAAATGAGTCAGTTGACAATCGCAGTTTGATTTTATATTGCAAAATATAAAATTTTATATTGCAAGCCTGGTTCACAAAAAATATGAGTATGGATGTGGCAAGATCAGTGCTTTTTCATTTGATCACGAGTTATCAATTATCGATAGGGCGAGAGATTCCCTTTCGAACGGAGTTTCGCCCTCAGAAAACTTTCAATGCGAATTTTCGCCTCCTCGCCTAAACGCGGGACTAAAACTGCGAGGAATTGACTATCTCTCATGCACTCCCTTTCCCTCTCCCCGTTTCCCTCTCTCCCTCACTGACAAGTAGTCTGTTAAACTTTCTTACTATCGACAATAAAAGCAACCGACTTCGAATCTCTGTGTCGCACTTTCCATCTCCTGTTAGAAAACTTCCTAGGTATTTAAACTTTTGTACTTACTTGATTCTGGTATCCCCCACCTGTATTTGGCATTTTGGGTTGCACCTTTTGCTGATGACCATGCATTCAGTTTTCTTAAAGTTTATTTGTAGTCCTTTTTTGTCACTCTCGACCGCTACCTTCTGTAGAACCACATTAGGTGTCTTTTTTTCTCAGGGTTAGACAGCAAAATACACACAGTCTGTATTAACTTAGGAAGTGTTCTAACAGGAGATGGAAAGTGCGACACAGATCCGAAGGCGAATTGGTATGGCAAAGGACGCGTTCCAGAAGCTGAGTAAAGTACTAACACACAGGAAAATTTCACTAGAAACAAAGAAAAGAGTGCTGGATTGCTATGTGATGTCAGTTCTTGAATACGGCAGTGAATGCTGGACAATATCATCGAAAATGAGGACAAAACTGGAAGCAGCGGAAATGTGGTTCTACAGAAGGATGCTGCGGATATCGTGGACTGAGCATGCAAGCAATGATGAGGTGTTGGAAAGAATGGCAACAAAAAGGAAATTAATACTGAGCATCAGGAAGAGACAACTGAAGTTTCTGGGACATGCAATAAGGAAGGAGAGCTTGGAGAACCTGATACTGACTGGCCAGATTGAAGGAAAGAGAGGCAGAGGAAGGCAGCGGATAACATATTTGCAGGGCCTGATCAGGTGGATGACGGAACGGGGGTTACGAGGTGTAACAGGATCAAACATACTAAGAGCCACAAGGGATAGGGAGACGTGGAGAACCATGATCGCCTACGTCCCGAAGGGACAGGGCACATAGAAGAAGAAGAAGAAAGAATTTGATTTGATCAACTTTGATATATTCGTTTCAAGAAAGCTGCGGGAATTAACGTAATAACGTAACCGACTCGGCCCGCTACAGAATAATGCCAGTGTTGGCCAAACACCCTTTGAAACCACATACACAACCATATATAGTATCGTGACCATGGTACACTATATGCTTAATGCCTTGTACCAAATTAAAGTAATTCTTATTAAAGGGAAAAAATAAGACAGTAATCGTGATAGAAAAAATTACATATACTAAACTGTATATCTGAAAGCAACATCTTTCTTGTATCATTAGTATTGGGTTGCGAACTGGCGATATTACCAGTTACGCGATACTAATATAAACTTTTAAACAACAAATATTAACACGATGCCGTAGCACGTGTAGTAAAAAAAGGACAAGTTCATGGCAATAACAAATAGGCATTTAATAAAATACAAACAAGTAACAATACATTATGAATGTTTAAGTAAGTCCAAAACAAGAAGAATGCTCAAGTTGTCCAAATGGACGAGAATGTTTTTAGCAAGTGTGGTAAGGAATTACATACCGTTAAGCCAGCAAATGGTCCTCGTATCTATCCCACTCCAGCCGGGAAGGGAACTGATCCCAGGTACTGCCACTCTGGGTCAGGTTTGGAGCTGAGAACAACAAGAAGTGATTCCACACTCCTTAAAACCTCCCGATTAGAGGCTGTTGGATGTAGTTTATCATCATACCCAGGACGGATGAACATTACGTTTCACTACACACATTTCTTCGGTATTTTTTTCGGCTTTGTGTCACATCTAAGTTGCACTTCGACTTCAAGCTTGTCTAGCTAGATAAATTACGACAGAGTAATGAGTACGATCCTCATTGAGCTGCTCCATACTTTCAGCCTTGTGCCACACCTAAACTACGCTTATAAAATAAACATTTCCTTTATGATTACAAAAACGTCAACGCGCTTAAAATTCCTGGAAAAACTCGATTTGTACTTAGCGTTTAATTATTTTATTATTACAGTGTAACCCGGATATAAGAGAGCTGTCGGGACCGGATAAAAGTTATCTTATATCCGGGTTGCTTTTATATCCGGGTTTGGTCTATTTTATATACATTACCACAGGCTCCAATTTTTGACCATAGAAAATCTCTGTTATATCCGTTTTTATCCGGATTTCTCTTATATCAGGGTCTCTTATATCATGGTATCTTATATCCGGGTTGTACTGTAAAACGTTAGATAATGTAACTCTTGTCTTTTTTTTATTTTTTTTATTTTTAATTTTCATTTATCCAGATGGTTTAAAACGGTGATCCAGCTTCAGGTAACCGTCCTTTATTTGAAAGGGCAGTCTTTTATTGACCTCTTTCTGACTTTGTTGAATTTGGAAGGTTAAAAAACTGTTATTTTTACGTATATCGTGTATCTAAAGAAATTAAATTCAAAATGACTATTCGAGATATATATACAACTCTCTATGTCAGACTAACTAACGGAAAATGTACTATGTCACGCGTTTTGTGGTTCGAAAGGACTTCTTCAGTCTAATAATGCTTTCACCGGTGGAATCATATAAATGTAAGAGGAAGGAACAAAATACAACAAACACCGGTTAGAATTCTATATCGAGAAATACTGAAAGTATGAGGATGCTTAACTTTTAGTTACTATTAAAAATTACTATTCATATATTCTATTTTTTTATCCTTAATTATTACTTATTGAGTTGGCGACAATTATCCCAGTTTATAACACTCCTCTTGCGTTCCCAGGTTTGCTCAAATCCGACACGTGTTTTCTTATGTATAATACGACCCCGTGTTTCTGAAGCTAAAAATAAACAATAAATTACACTCTTATAATAATAACAATAATGATAATAATAATAAATTACAGATGCTGGTGTAGTATATGGCCTACTTTTTGAATGTGGCATACGAAATTCTGTTACTGTTAATAGTATCTAATCTAAACTTATTTATAAATGGAACTTTGTGTGTGTGTGTGTGTGTGTGTGTGTGTGTGTGTGTGTGTGTGTGTGTGTGTGTGTGTGTGTGTCTATCTGCTGTCTGTCTGTTCGTTACCTATAGACTTCGAAACGGCTGAACCGATTTTCTTGAAAATTTACACAGTTGTACTATAAGCGTCTGCGAGTGTTCTTAGCTAGGTTTTGTGTCGAGGTACCCCCGATAATTATCGAAAATCGATAATCGAAAAAATCGGGTTATAGAAGGAGTGGTCCGATTTTAATCAAATTTGATACACTCATAGACAAAGACATAAGAAACGATATTCAGAAGTTTCATAGTTGCAGTTCTTACAATAGTGCAGAAAATTTGATATCGATACCAGAAAATCAAAATTTGACTTACATCCATTCATTTTTCTTTCAGTCTACAGTTTCGCTTAAACTGGAAACAACTGTTGCTTTTTAGTCCTTCGTGCCAACGTCCAAAGAGTCTGAGCTCCAGGACCATGGATTAGTTTTAAAGCTTTCATTACACCCGAGAAACGCCGGACTATACTGCTAATGTAGAATATCTTAAAAAGCGTATTATAAGGAAGTATTATAACTGTCTGGTAACAAATAGTTACAGAACTTGTATAGAATACAGTTGTGGCAGAAGGCCCAAATGGGGAGGGGAAAAGGCTTAGGATGGTCCACACTAACTACCTTATACCTAACTAATCCGATTCACGACCCAGACATAAGTTACAATTTTCTCAATCATACAAGAATTTATCCATCAACATACAATCCTTCATGTACCAAAATATCACAAAACGTTCCGGGGGTCCTAAAAAAACAACCTAAATGAACATAGAATTTTTAATATGGACAATAAATACAAAAATATGTATAAGAATTCAGCATGAAATGACAAGGGGAGGGGGTATGACAATAATCCCAAAAAACAAAAAAATTTCACCTCAAAATACAAACAAAAACATGGTTAGTTGGACTCAACCCGCCCACAAAACAAAGAGGCCGCTGTATTCCGCCCAGAGGACAAAATCAAGAAGCTCTTTTTCTACAGGGAGTGGAGAGGAAAAAATAACATGGGCAGGGAAAATATAACCCTGACCAGAAAGTGGAAGATAACGGGAATCTCGACCTGGATCATAAAAAGACAATGCCGGGGACAGGACGAGAGACACGGGAATCTCGACCTGGATCATAAAAAGACAATGCCGGGGACAGGACGAGAGACACGGGAATCTCGACCTGGATCATAAAAAGACAATCCGGGGCCGGGGACAGGACGAGAGACACGGGAATCTCGACCTGGATCATAAAAAGACAATGCCGGGGACAGGACGAGAGACACGGGAATCTCGACCTGGATCATAAAAAGACAATGCCGGGGACAGGACGAGAGACACGGGAATCTCGACCTGGATCATAAAAAGACAATGCCGGGGACAGGACGAGAGACACGGGAATCTCGACCTGGATCATAAAAAGACAACGCCGGGGACAGGACGAGAGACACGGGAATCTCGACCTGGATCATAAAAAGACAACGCCGGGGACAGGACGAGAGACACGGGAATCTCGACCTGGATCATAAAAAGACAATGCCGGGGACAGGACGAGAGACACGGGAATCTCGACCTGGATCATAAAAAGACAATGCCGGGGACAGGACGAGAGACACGGGAATCTCGACCTGGATCATAAAAAGAAAATGCCGGGGACAGGACGAGAGACACACGCATCCACATTAACTTGGTACAGATAGTTACAGAACTGCTTGTTTCAGTTAAAGGATGTTGTTTTTGTATGTTTAGTAACAGGTAGTTAAAGAACTGCTTTTAACGAATAAATTACTATTAAATACATGTAAAAAAATAATCAGTTTCAATAAAAAAAAAAACGAATACTTATCTATAAATATACTCTTACTGAGGCAGGACACATTCAAACCAGGTAAGTCACATAATATACCAGAATCAAAGTGGTAAGTCACATACTATACCGGCACCAAATTACACCCTTCAGCATAATACGACCCCATAGTAATTTTCTTTTTTCTTTTTTGTAAAAATCGTAACATATTATCCATTAAGATCTCAATGTTGTACATTAAATTATTTAATTTTTAGCGATATTAAAGATTAAAAATGAAATGGGTATTTCGTCATTACATGTTTCAAAACTTATTTTCGAAGAAAGATGCTTTGCTGTAACATTATTAATAAAGTTATCAAAACATGACAGATTTTGTGCATTCCTTTCATGAATTTTTAATCAATTTTGGCGACTTCTTTGTCTTTGACTTCAGTTAAGCTGATTTACAAAGAACAAATATTGCCAGCCTATTAAATACCTTTTGCAAACAATTGTTATCAACACCTGCCTATTTTGTGTTTTATTATCTACTAGCAGTATAGCCCTGCGTTGCTCGGGTGTAATGAAAGCTTTAAAACTAATCATGGTCCTGGAGCTCAGACTCTTTGGACGTTGGCACGAAAGACTCAAAAGCAATAGTTGTTTCCAGTTAAAACGAAACCGTAGACTGAAAGAAAAATGAATGGATGTAAGTCAAATTTTGATTTCCTGGTATCGATATCAAATAAGTGTTTTCGTCGTAAACTGAATTTTGAAAGCTAAATATGTCCTCTGAGTAAATGGTATCATGGCTGAGACTAAGAGCTACAATTTGACCTACTTAGAGCCAAATCCGAAGCAAAAACTAAAATAAAAGGGCTGAAAAAATACAGACATACAGGTAGGTAAACAGACACACACACACAAACATCTTGCCTTTTATATATATATATATATATTATCGATTTTCTGCACTTTTGTAAGAACTGCAACCTTGAAACTTCTGAATATCGTTTCTTATGTCTATGAGTGTATCAAATTTGATTAAAATCGGACCACTCCTTCTATAACCCGATTTTTTCGATTATCGATTTTCGATATTTATAGGGGGGAACCTCGACACAAAACCTAGCCAAGAACAATCGCAGACGCTTATAGTACAACTGTGTAAATTTTCAAGAAAATCGGTTCAGCCGTTTCTGAGTCTATAGGTAACGGACACACACACACACACAAAGTTCCATTTATAAATAAGTTTAGATTTATCGATTGCGCTGAGTGTATTTGAATTCTTATTGTTAAATGAGAGTGCTCTTTTTTAAGTTGAGTAAACATTTCTGAAAACATGTACTTGGGTATTTATCATACGACCCCTCTTTTTTACCTTCAATTTTTCATCAAAGTTTCTCGCATTATGCACAAGAAAATACGATATTTTTAATACTATCATTGTAGGGTGTTCGAAAAGTAATTATGTGTTTCGTCGCGATAAATTAGACTAGAACTTACGATTACATCTAGTTATTTCAACAGTAAAGTAATGGAACCTAGTTGCAAATCTAATACTAAGCTTAAATTCGTGTAGTTGAGATACCAAGGAGGAAAGATCATTAGAACAATTACCGAAAATATTTCTAGAAAAAACAGAGCAAAGCCACGTTACGGCGGAGTGAAAGTAACAAGTCGAGATGCCAGGTCAAGTCCGATAACATTACAGACTCTTCTTTTGGGTTTGGTCAAGAATTTTGAGACAGAAGTAAAATGCCAGATGTGGCAGCAATATTCAATGCACGAACGAATGGCAGAATTATAAACGTACAAGATGGATTATGGCGAGAAAGATTGCCAGACACGACACAGTGAACCAACTTTCCTAACAACATATCTAGCTATTAATTCAATATAATGATTCTACTTTATGTAAGTGGAAAACGTGAGATCGAGAAGGCGTAATGAGTTGCTATTCTGGGAGTTAGCATAAGCCATGCTGATGGAGATCAAAAATGGTTTTCTGGTTTTCGTTTTGGGGGCGGTATAAATTACTAGCTATTTCTTGTCCCAGTTAACAACTAACTTAAATTTATTTTCAAGATCATCTGTTTTTTTTTACTTTATTGGAATTATTAGACATACAAACAAAAAGAGGCAAATGGCACATGAAGAAAGAAAGGTTCAAATAATTTAACATTTTCAGAACATTAGAAGCAAAAGAGAAGGTGGTAAGATAGCAAAATAGGGCAACAAAAGACAGGAAGTTGTGGAGAGCCGTAATTGCCTAGATGTATAAAATAAGGACATCAACGCGTTACACTATTCGAAACGTACGTTTAACTTTAACTCAGCTATAATGCAAGAGTATCGTCTTATGTTTATATAAAATCCAATTTACTTGTGGTTTGTGTAAATTCCACGCGAAGTAGAATTTCGGCACCCTCCGATACGGGTGTCAGATAGCACAAGCTTTATTTGACGTAGGCCTCCCACGTGTACATAGGAGTAGTTACAAAAATTATTCAGCTTCTTCATTACTTCCGTTTTGGAGGTGCTGCTTGGGGGATGGGCTGCTCGATTTGATCTACTATCCTTATATCACTGTTCCTCCCTTCGTGCGCTCGTTACATCTTGCTAATATGATAAATAAATAATGGATCTTTTTTTTTTTCCTTTTTAATCATATCACCCCGAGCAAGGCGGTAACGCCACTGATGTTCACGGGGCTATGTAAGAGTGAAAAGATTGAAAAAGAGAAAGCCGGAAACCACATCCTAAACGGGGAACAAGGGATGAGCCTCTTCACCCGTTCAATAGACGTAGGTGGAGTGTGGACCGGGCGATAGTTTAGTCTATCTACTCCAATTGAAAAAAAAAATTTTAAAAAAAAGAAAGGTTAAAAGATTGGAAAAGAGAAAGCTGGAAACCACATCTTAAACAGGGAACAAGGGATGAGCCTCTACGCCTGTTCAATAGACGTGGGTGGAGTGTGAACCGGGCGATAGTTTAGTCTATCTACTCCAATTGAAAAAAAAATTTTAAAAAAAAGAAAGGTTAAAAGATTGGAAAAGAGAAAGCTGGAAACCACATCTTAAACAGGGAACAAGGGATGAGCCTCTACGCCTGTTCAATAGACGTGGGTGGAGGTGAACCGGGCGATAGTTTAGGCTATCTACTATTGCGATTAAATACGGAAGAGAAAGTTATACCAAAGACAGTCAGTCAATTAAGTGCCATACGTCATACACGCTTTGGGCGATCATATCTCGAAAGAGACATGACTGACTGGGCAGAAGATAATCCTCCAGTAGGTTGTCATTGCTTTCTGCGGTAGACTGGTTGCCAGCCAAGGCTATAGAACCCAATCTGTCCTATTATTTAACACATAACTGGGGGGAAGAGATGGATTAATACCTTTCCCAAGGGTATTTTTTTTCGTAAGTGAATGCAAGGAATTCAACTAGAATTCGAAGACACTGCCTAGAAAAAAGAAAAAAGAATACGCTTGACGTCTTATTCCGTGAAATGGAAAACCTTTTCAATTTCAAATATTTTTTATTTGTACTCGCTTACTTCTTTAAAATCATGACTGGCATTCATGTTCATGGTTGTTATTGGAATATTTTATTAAAATCGTTAATCGTAATTATGCGTGTTAATAAGGTGTAAAATGATATCCGAACAAAAGTGGAGTTAATGAAATAGTCAAAAAGCTTATACGATACTGCGTTTCACTTCGTGGAAGGAGTCTTCAGGTCGGAATGAGAAACAATATTTTTTGTGCAAGGTAAGTGTGTTGATAATTTTTTAAGAAGGAATAATAAATAACTTAATCAAACGGTAACGTTAAAAACTTGTTTTTCTTTCTTTCTTTTTTAGTATTGAAGCATTTAATATCAGCAAAAGTAGCACAATGTGGTATACGAACTAATAAAGAAAAACCAAATAGATATTGGTGTGGGCTTATTTAAAAATCCAACAGACGATAACTACACTAATACAGAAAAAGAAAAAAAAACGACTTTCTAACCATACATTTTAATAAAGTGGGCACCTAGAGGTGGTGTAATGGTTAGCAAGCTTGTCTCGCTAGAATCATTACAGTTGAGTAGTGAGTTCGATCCTCACTGGATGTCCCTTACTTTCAGCCTTGTGCCACATCTAAGCTACGCTTAGGAAATTACCATACCATTTAAGTTTATGTATTATCCCTTCCTAAAAATTACTTTACAAGAACTGAAGATGAGACCGTGATGAAATAATTAAAACGTAAAATAGGCAAGCACCTAATGTAACCTCCTCCCATTCCGGATGTGCTATTCCAGCTGACTATTGTTCTTAATTTTCCTGTTTGGTTAGAAATTTACATAAAAGGTGATGCTTTATGCCAAGTTAGCCTATTTTATTCATGAATAAGCACCGACTTACAAGAAAACAGTTGGGGTTTTTGTTACCTATACAGGTGTTCAGTCATTTTCTTAAACCTTCTTTTTTTTTTCCGTCGTGGAAAAAAACCGATGATTGCTGCTACAAAAGACGCTTTCTGTCCCAAACCTCACAATTCGTTCAAACATCTGAACCAACAAAAGGTTGAGTATGTTTACAGTATTTTTAACGCTTTCACTAATTTTCATTTGTGTCTTTCCTTGACTTTCGTCTTTTCTAATCCTTTTGTTCTTTCTTGTCTTTTTTTTTCTCCTCTTTTTATTCTCTTTTTCCTCTTTTTCACTCTCTTGACTTTTCCTCTTCTTTTTTTTCTCTCTGGTCTCTTTATCTTCCTTCTTTCTTGCTTCTCTTCCCCTCCTCTTTTTCTCTCGCGTTTTTATTCCACCTTTGTTTCTTTTGTTCCTCTCTTCATTTCTCTCTCTCTCTCTCTCTCTCTCTCTCTCTCTCTCTCTCTCTCTCTCTCTCTCTTGTCTCTTTCACTTTTATTCTCTCCTGTTTCCTCCTCCTTTTTCTGTCTTTCTTTTTCCCTCATTTCTTTTTATCATTGAATTAAACAACTTTCTCTCAAAGCTGGTTCCATCAGATCTTCTTCAACCAATTACATTCTGCAAGGTCTGCATCTTTTTCTTTTTTTTTTCAGATATATTAGTTATATTTATATACCTCAGTCAGTTAAGCGCCATACGTGATACACGCTTGGGCGATCATGTCTCAAAAGAAACATGACTGACTGGGCAGAAGATTATCCCGCAGTATGTTGCCATTGCTTTCTGCGGTAGACTGGTTGCCAGCCAAGGCTATAGAACTAAATCTCTCAATAACCTTCTTAAATATAATGGTACGCTAAAGTGGGTTGATTGATTGAAATAGTTTTTTACGGCCTAGCAACTTTTTACAGGTTATTTAAATCCAAAATTTTTTTTAGATTGTAAGAATTTCTATTTATTTTTTGAAATAATAATTATTTTCAGGATATGTGTTATGGTGCAGTGGATATTGACTCGGAACGACAACTCGGGGAGCCAAGTTCGAATTCCAGTTAAATTCATGGCATTCACTTACGCACAAATACACTTGGGAAAAATATTAATCTGTCTCTTCCCTCAAGTTATGGGTTAAATAATAGGACAGATTGGGTTCTATAGCCTTGGCTGGCAACCAGTCTACCGCAGAAAGCAATGGCAACCTACTGCGGGATAATCTTCTGCCCAGTCAGTCATGTCTATTTTGAGACATGATCACCCAAAGCGTTTATCACGTATGGCACTTAACTGACTGACTGAATATAAAAGTTGGAAACATAATTAAGGCTTCTACTGGGCATAAAGTGGGTGACCGATTTTCTATTGTTATGAAGTAATAAACTGATCCCCCACTAAATACTACTTAATAATATAATCTATCTATTCCCTCTCTAGTTATGAGTCAAATAACAGGACAGATTGGGTTCTATAGCCTTGACTGGCAACCAGTCTACCGCAGAAAGCAATACTGCGGGATAATCTTCTGCCCAGTCAGTTATGTCTCTTTTGAGACATGACCGTCCAAAGCGTGTATGACGTATGGCACTTACCTGGCTGAATGATTTAATGGTAAAATTCTAGCTAATTAACCTAACAGGGAGATGAATGGACCCTACAATACAAGGCAAATCTTGTAGATATTAAGAATTCGGCCTCGTATGATCACAATAAAACTAATCACAGGAATTTCAATGTGATATGGTTGTAACCCGGCTAGAGTGGTGTTAATCAACTTAGTTTTGTTAGTGTTTTCAATTTTGTAATGGGTTCGATCTCAAGACTCGGTCTGCTGTTAAAACAGACGAACCTAACCTTAGTAAATATCTAACTTCTCTATATTTTGGGTGGTTCCGTACATACTGAAATAAACATGTTTAAATGTATAATAGGAATTAACAAAGATTTGAAGAAAATTAGAGTTTTTTTTTTCCAAGAATAAGCGATCAGTGTAAATAATCTCAGAAATTCTCATCCCAGTAATTCAAACAGAAATTATCAAATCAATACTATTTTTAAGCAAGACTGACAATACATTGTTCACAAGACCTATAAGCACTTTATAATATTCAGTCAGTTAAGTGCCATATGTGAGACACGCTTAGGTGATCATGTCTCAAAAGAGACTGACTGGGAAGAAGATTATCCCAAAGTAGGTTGCCATTACTTTCTGTGGTATACTGGTTGCCAGCCAAGGCTATAGAACCCAATCTGTCCTGTTATTTAACCCATAACTGGAGGGAAGAGACGGATTAATACCTTTCCCAAGGGTATTTGTGCCTAAGTGAATGCAATGAATTTAACTGGAATTCGAACTCGGCTTCGCGATTTCTCGTTCCGAGCCGATTTCCACTGCACCACAACGCACATATATTATGATTCCTAAATACTAGCGACAGATGCTCACTCGATATACTCACTGACAAACAGGGTAGGAGAATAACCTAAATCCGATGATGGAACATACCCTGAATCGAACCTTTGATTAAACCAAATCAAACTGGTATTGCGAATGGCGTCATATAAATCAATCAAATGAAACGGGTGTGCTGCTTCCTCGATTTCAGAAAGGTTGAAGAGGTTCTCATCAAACGTTTGAGTCTGTAGCACGTTAAATCGGTTACGAAGTTTTTCAAAACTAGTTTCACATGGCTGACTGATTTTGAAACAATGAATTTCAGAAGGCGCTGAAAAGTCAAATTTAAGAATAAGCGCAATCTCTTTGATATCATATATAGTTAATTTTATACAGATTGTCCTTATAAAAGAGGCAGTTATTAGAAGGGGGAGTTCTTCAAAATTACTTCCAGGTGAAGGTCGTTTATTCGAAGCAGGCGCTTATTTTAGGAAACGCGGTAACTTCGTGGTTATAGTAATTGAAATGCTAAAGTAAATTTATTCAATAACTAGCAGTATAGCCCGGCGTTGCTCGGGTGTAATGAAAGCTTTAAAACTAATCCATGGTTCTGGAGCTCAGACTCTTTGGACGTTGGCACGAAAGACTAAAAAGCAATAGTTGTTTCCAGTTAAAGCGAAACCGTAGACTAAAAGAAAAATGAATGGATGTAAGTCAAATTTTGATTTCCTGGTATCGATATCAAATAAGTTTTTTTCGTCGTAAACTGAATTTTGAAGGCTAAATAAGTCCTCTGAATAAATGGTATCATGGCTGAGACTAAGAACTACAATTATACCTACTTAGAGCCAAACTCGAAGCAAAAACTAAAATAAAAGGGCTGAAAAAAATACAGACATACAGGCAGATAAACAGACACACACACAAATATCTTGCCTTATATATATATTATCGATTTTCTGCACTTTTGTAAGAACTGCAACCTTGAAACTTCTGAATATCGTTTCTTATGTCTATGAGTGTATCAAATTTGATTAAAATCGGACCACTCCTTCTATAACCCGATTTTTTCGATTATCGATTTTCGATATTTATCGGGGTACCTCGACACAAAATCTAACTAAGAACACTCGCAGAATCTTATAGTATAACTGTGTAAATTTTCAAGAAAATCGGTTCAGCCGTTTCGGAGTCTATAGGTAACGGACACACACACACACACACAGACAAAGTTCCATTTATAAATAAGTTTAGAAATCGCAACCACACCTTTCAGATGACTTCTGAATCTCCTGCATCTCTTCTAAGCGGTCTCCTTGCTTAACTTTGTGAATGCTACCATAATCCTTGCCTTCAGTTCATCTTTGGTGATGCAAGGGGTTTTGTTGGTTTTCACTGCGCCCTACTCATGGGAATTGCAGTCTGGGGAGTTAGGTGGTTAGATGTCAGGGGTGATACGGTTGTAGAAAAATGTCTGACAGCAATAATTGGGTTCTACTTCTTGGCTGGCATGGTGACGAGTCCTGTTGCCAGACAGAGTTTTCCAGTAGCCACCCTCTTGAGACAGGACAGCACTACCTCCTCAAGGCTCTTGATATAGGCCTCCGTGCTAAGTCAGAAGCTCTCACCAACAAATTCGAGAGTTCTTTTCTGATCACAATGCCGAACCATCGTAATCACCATTAAGCTCATCCAACTCTTTCCGAGTCCCCAGCTTTGAAATGTTCCTACTGCAGTTTCTGGCATTAATGCCATGCAAAGAAGCATACCGTTTCCAAATGTCTAGTGAAGTGAACTGCGTCATGGTGCTTGAAAATTGCCTCACAGGTGGTGCTCAACTGGTCCCAAGATACTGTGCATTCGACAAAATCAAAAACAAACAAGATGCACGCGTGAAAATAAATATATATATATATATAATGGCGACAACTTACACATCGCACTGTGTACATCAGCCCTGTCTTTTCTAAGTCCGTTCTTATTTACTTATCTATTTATAAATTTCTGGGTGTGCGTTGTGGTACAGTGGATATCGGCTCAGAACCAGAAATCGGGGAGTCGAGTTCGAATTCCAGTTGAATTCCTTACATTCACTTATGCGCAAATGTCCTTGGGAAAGGTATTAATCCGTCTCTTCCCTCCAGTTATGGGTTAAATAACAGGACAGATTGGGTTCTAAAGCCTTGGCTGGCAACCAGTATACCACAGAAAGTAATGGCAACATACTTTGGGATAATCTTCTTCCCAGTCAGTCATGTCTCTTTTGAGACATGATCACCTAAGCGTGTCTCACGTATGGTACTTAACTGACTGATTTATCTATTTATATTAATCCATTCTCTTCTTTCTATATCAATCCGTTCTTATCTATCTATTAATCCGTTTCTATCTATCTATCTATATCAATCCGTTCCTATATATCTATATCAATCCGTTCCTACCTATCTATATTAATCCGGTCTTATCTATCTATATTAATCCGGTCTTATCTATATTAATCCGGTATAATCTATCTATATTAATCCGTCCCTGTCAATCTATATCAATCCGTTCCTATCAATCTATATCAATCTGTTCCTATCAATCTATATTAATCCGGTCTTATCTATCTATATCAATACTTTCCTATCAATCTATATTAATCCATTCCTATCAATCTATATTAATCCATTCCTATCAATCTATATTAATCCGTTCCTATCAATCTATATTAATCCATTCCTATCAATCTATATTAATCCGGTCTTATCTATCTATATTAATCTATTCCTATCAATGTATATTAATCCGTTCCTATCAATCTATATCAATCCGTTCCTATCAATCTATATCAATCCGTTCCTATCAATCTATATTAATCCGGTCTTATCTATCTATATTAATCCATTCCTATCAATCTATATTAATCCGTTCCTATCAATCTATATCAATCCGTTCCTATCAATCTATATTAATCCGGTCTTATCTATCTATCTATCTATCTATCTATCTATATATATATATATATATATATATATATATATAGAGAGAGAGAGAGAGAGATTAGATTAGATTAGATTAGGGTCTTATAAGACAACAGTAGACCTAATTTTTATTTGTTAAATATTTAATTTTCAAAATACATTCATAACTGGATAAAAACCAAATGTGAAAGTGATGGTGCTGTGGATAAAAAAATTGAACTATTTTCCTAAACCTAGGATTTCAGAACAATAAGCTGTCAATGTCGGCCAACTTTTCTTGGGAATGGGTTCTCAGCAAAAATAAACACGCCGGCTGATAAGGTGACCAAACAGGAAAACATGATAATTTAAAACAACGAATACTGGGTTAAGAAAGGAAAAAATCTTAAAAGGGTAAGGTAGAAAGATAGAAAATAGAGAAAGAGTGGTGAAAAAAAAATAGAAAAGAAAGCTATTAGACTTCTGCCCAAAGAAGAATTAAGAGAAATATGGGGCAACAACCGAGTTTAGGATTCGGTCGACAACTAGAGCAGTTAATGCTTATTGGTCAGAAAAATTCCCAGAAAGGACCCGATTACACCAGAGCAGTTTATGATTGTGTGGGTCCTGTTTCTGGGTATAGATCTTTTTTTTTCTTCCATGTGCCATGTCCTTTCAGGTCGTAGGTAACCATGGTCTTTCACGTCTCTCTATCCTTGGTGGTTCTTAGCACTCTTTCTGCTGTTACACCACCCAAATCTCGCTACACCATCCACCTGCTCAGGCCCGTTAAGTATGTTACACGGTACTCCCCCTGTCTCTCTTTCCCTCTATCTGGCCTGTGAGTATCAGATTCTCGATCCATGATATTCGCAGCATCCTTCTGTAGAACCACATTTCAGTTGCTTCAAGTTTTTCTTTCATCTTTGTTGAGATTGTCCAGCATTCACTGCCATATTAAAGAACTGACATCACATAGCAATCCGGTACTTTTTCTAGCGAAATGTTCTTGTTTCTTAATACTCTACTTAGATTTCTGGAATGGGTCTTTCACCATGGCAATTCATCTTTGGATCTCTGTGTCGCACTTTCCGTTTTCTGTTAGAACACTTCCTAGGTATTTAAATTTTTGTACCTGCTTGATTTTTGTACCCCCATCTGTTATTGGCATTTTGGGTTGCACTATTTGATGATGACCATGCATTCGGTTTTCTTGCCGTTTATTTGTAGTCCTTTCTACCGCTACCTTCTGTAGGAGGTCTTGTAGTTTCCTTTCCGTCTATTACATCAGCCACTGTATCACCTGCGTACCTCATGTTGTTCAGATTGTGGCCTCTGATGACGAATCCTGAAATGACCTCTAGGATCCTCAGAATAGTCTCGCTGTACAAATTGAATAGATCCGGTGAAAAGACACATCCTTGTCTTACGCCCCTTTCTATCTTTGTATATCGGCTGAATTCGTTTCCTGTCCATATACAGACGGTTTGCGGCCAGTAGAGATTCTTAATCACTGTTATATCTTTCTCAAATATGTCGAGGTTGCTAAGCATTTTTATCAATTCTTTGTGGCTTATTTTGTCGAACGCTTTCTCATAATCTATAAAACATAGGTACACGCCCTTTTTCATTTGTATTGCCCTTACATATAGGATAATATCAATCAAGATAACTCAAAAAGACAACAATATCAGCTGACCATAAATACCTGTGAAATTTTCAGTTTCCCAATTTTTATTTTCTGATGAATTCAAATTCTTAAGTTAATGATTGAATCTTGCGTGTTCATTGACTATAAAATACCTAATGAAATTGCCCCACCTTCTTGTTAAATATTTGAGATTAACTACTTTAACAAAATTATTAGATAACAATTATAAATAAGAATGCAGATCATTTAAGAAGTAAGAGAGTACAAATTAAAATATTCAAAATTGATACCACTTTCCATTTCACTGAAGTAGATATTTAATATATGAGAGTGTTGTCACCTCTTCTGTCTTCGCTTTTTCATTTTCCTCTTTTCTTTTCCTAAAATCAAACAGCGACTTTTCTTTACTTTTGTAATCAGAAGATAGGCAAGGTCTATCCTTGCCATCAAACAAGAATGAGCTATTGTTTATATGAGTTAATGACAAGGTGTAACGTACTTGCTAACTAAAAAACAAAGGAACAGGCAGGATTATAATATTCTACTTGTTCGGGAAGGAGCAATTCAGTGATTATTGCAATAAGGCAATATAGCCACTAAAACGCGAGGGGTTACTGACGAGTGAAAGAATATGAGAAAAAGTAAATATTATTAATTAGAACAATAAAAGAACAAGAATTTAGTCACAAGATAACAACTGACATTGAATTTAAATTTTAAGCGCCAGAAAAGGAATTTTTAGCCTGTAACTTACTGTTACATGCTGCCATTTCAACTGTAAAAACGAGACTTTCCCACCAATCTGGTCAGTCAGTTAAAGTGCCATACGTGATAAACGCTTGGGCGATCAATTCTCGAAAGAGACATGACTGACTGGGCAGAAGATTATCCCAAAGTAGGTTGCCATTGCTTTCTGCGGTAGACTGGTTGCCGACCAAGGCTATAGAACCCAATCTGTCCTGTTATTTGACTCATAGCTAAATGGGGAAGTGATGTATTATATTATTAAATAGTAATTAGTGGGGGATCATTTTTTTACTTCATAACATTAGAAAATCGATCCCCCACTTTATGCCCAGTAGAAATTTTAATTATGTTTCCAACTATTATAGTTAGTCTTTCAGTTAAGTGCCATACGTGATACACGCTTTGGGCGATCATGTCTCGAAAGAGACATGACTGACTGGGCAGAAGATTATCCTGCAGTAGGTTGCCATTGTTTTCTGCGGTAGACTGGTTGCCGACCAAGGCTATAGAACCCAATCTGTCCTGTTATTTAACCCATAACTGGAAGGAATAGACGGATTAATACTTTTCCCAGGGGTATTTGCGCGTAAGTAAATGCAATGAATTCAGCTGGAATTCGAACTCGACTCCCCGATTTCTCGTTCCGAGCCCATATCCAATGCACCACAACGCACATCCAATCTGGTACTGAACTTAAATTGATAAAGTCTAGATACCAAAGAGGAAAACTCATCAGAACAATTACTATGAAAATATTTAGAGAAAATGCACAAGGAAGTTACGTTACGGTAGTAGAAAAGAGACTGAAGCCGAGGTGCTATGTCAGGACCTATAATATTGCAGATTCGTCTTTTTATGTAAGAATTTCTAGATACGCAGCAGAAAAAAGTCAACGCATAGACAATTTATAAATTATTGTTAAATACATTGTTATATGCTTTGCTATTCGGGCCAACAACTTCATTTCAAGGTTTCAACCTTTGTACTTTCCAGACCCTTTTTTATCTGTCTTTTGGCGTTATCGTAATGTTGAACTGAACTCTCTATTCAGCTCACAAAGAGAATTTACTAATTCTCCTTTCAATGCTTATATTAGTCAATATTTAACAGTCTTATTCACATTTGAATCGCTTGTTTGTGTCTTCTTCTCAACCAGTGTAGGTAACTTTTCAGTTCCACCAGACTACCATTTAACTCTCTAGGGCCATTCGTATCAAATTTGATACAGTATTTCCCTATAAGGAAACATTTGGTATTTCCCTATAAGGAAACATTTGGTATTCATTGACTGAGCAGTCAGTACTGCTTTCATTTGAAATTTATAAAATATTTCTCTTAAAAAGTTTTTCAGGAAAATATTTCTTTCAAGGCTTGTTTTCATTCTGTATCAAATATGATACGAATGGCCCTAGAGGGTTAATAGTGGATCCAAGCGCCTCTTGACACATGGTGTAGTAGAATGAACGGACAAACGACACAAGAGCCGAGCAAGAGTGGTAGAACCCATTACTGAAAGCGGAATGAGAAAGAATTTAAAAAAAAGTTCGATTCAAAAAGCCGGAGAGTGCAATAACCGAAACTTTAAGTATAACAATCAAGATGAGCACGCGCGTACGAATATATTCTTTTGAAAGTAATGTTCACCCTATACAAGGCCCAACAGCCACGCAAAGTACAAGGTTACTAGAGGCGATTGTTTATTTTCGACCAACCGTAGATTGGTCGAACAATAATGGTGATGATATGTAACTACATCAGGACGTCTCTTTGTTCGCAAAATGATTTATACATCTGTTGTTCATGAAAAAGAAAATAATAATCCAATTGTCAGTTTGCTTTTGATTTTCTTCTATTAAGTGTTTCGTCTCTTAAAACACAATGGGTGGTTATTCATCACGAATTGGAACTCAGATCCCTGATTTACAATTCGGAGCCATTATCCATTGCACCATCGGTGCATCCATGCTTACAGCACCTGGTATTCCCAAGCGGTCACCCAGTCTTTTATACAAAATTACTAAAAAGTGGGGTTAAGAACATCCGAGTTAATATACTAATTTGCATAATAATTTTCAAAAGTATATTTTAATATTTCATCTGTATTGTTTTTAATTCGAATGTAAAAAAAAATCTACATATATAAACAATACTTCTGTCGACAGTTTTTATCGTGTTTATATAGAAAGAATAGTCAAATGCAATCGTAAGTCAGCAGAAAAAATACCAGTCTTTTCGTTTAAATAAAACGTAAAATAAATGTAATACTCCTTTCTAAAAAAAAATTTAAGTGGCCATACAATAAATAATTTTTAAAATATTAAAAGTTTTATAGAATTCTGTAATTTTAGCGTTCGTAATAACCATTGCTGTCGTCTGACATTTTATAAGAAAACAGTCAAGAAGAGCCCAAGAAATCATTTTCATGAAATTATCTAAACAAGTAAAAAAATTGTTTAAAAACCATACCTAATTATTTAAGCAATTGAAAAAAAAATAGTAAGTTTGCTGAATTTTATTGTTATTACTGTTGTCATTATCATCATCATATTTTGATTTCTTCTATGGTCGCACTACCTACCAAGTCTGTAGGGATGACCTAAGATAGGTTGTGGTGAGCTGTTATAGTTACATTTCATGATTTGTTTTTCTACCTCCCATAAGATCACTATCGTTGCAGAGACAAAGTTCACCTTAGTGTGTTGTCTGTACTTATCAAGACAATTTTTTGTATATCTCTAAAGCTAGTATTTCCATGGATTTTTCAATGTGTTTCTTTTTGTATAACTAGTGGTGGTGGTAGTATTATAATAGCATCAGCAAATTATTTCAAATGTTTCTCCCACGATAGAAAATTCAAGTAGACTATGCATAATGATAAAAAGATCTTCAGACAATAAATGTCTTGCTGCAAATGGTTCTTTTATAGAAATTACGTAGCAGTAAAAGAAATTCTACTGCTATTTAATTTTCTCTGTTCGTAGGACGTCTATTTATCTCGTTATAAAATATATTTAGCCATTTTTCATTTCAATTCATCATGCAAGAATTTCTCTGACGATTTTCGTTTGTTTGTTTTTTAGATTCAACTGAAACAGTTGAAAAATAGGCAAAATATTTCTAATAATGATTTTGAAAACAATTCCTCAGTTGAATAACCTGGAATTAAATATAACTCGCTAAGCAAGTAGGGGGGAACAGGAAACAGTAAATTATGCTTGTAATGGAGGAACCTGTCCTACTGAAAAACGCCGCCTATAAACTGGAAATTAAATACATTACAGCTTAGAAAATCATTAAGCAGTTTGAAAACAGTTTTATTTCTTTTTTTCTTATTTTTTTTAAATCTGAAAATGTTGCAAGAGGCGTATTTCAAGGAACTAAGCTAATTTGTATACGCAGTTATTTCAATCAAAACACTTTCCGAAGAGGAATCCCCATTGGACATTGAAATAAATTAAATTAATTTTTTTAAGATTTTAGCATTTCGCTGAGATTAGTTAAGAGAACATTACAAAAGTTTATGATCACCGTAAAAAAAAGGTTGGCAATGAATTACATCAGTTAATTGCCATACGTGATACAATTTTGGTCGGCATTGTCTCTTTCGAGACATGACTGACTAGGCAGACAATTTTCTCACACTAGGTTACCATTTCTTTCTGCGGTAGACTGTTTGCCAACCAAGGCTATAGAACTAAATCTGTCCTGCTATTCAATCCATAGAGATGGATACATACCTTTCCCAAGGGTATTTGTGCGTAAGTGAATGAAAGGAATTCGACTGAATTTGAACTCGGCTCTCCGATTTCTCATTCCGAGCCTATATCCATTATACCACAACGCACGTACATCCATCACCGGGTGATAAAATAAAAATAATGTGGGAATAAGATGATAAAAACGGAAGAGGGGGATAAATCGGATTCTTTGTTTTTTAATCTAAACGAATATTTATAGATCTATTATCCAATTTTAAACATTTTTTTTTATTTTGAATACATATTTTTTTTACTTTTTGCTTTTACTTATTTTCTGGAATCAGAACTAAAGTCGTTTTCGAATTTGAAATTTATATAAAAGTTTTAGTTTATAGTGAGTCTCGATAAAAGCATAAAATATAAAAACGATATATAAAAACAAAAAAGAAAGAAGTTGTTATGGTGCCCTCCTACGAGGAATGGACTCTTCCTGTTACTATATACAATTACCTGCGTGACTTCCGGAGGCAGTTGACGACAGTTAAGTACGCAGTTTATTATTTTAATGCAACAAATAGTGTTAAGTATGCAGTTAAAGCCGGCTAGGATTCAGGCAATACCCAGCGCAACTCTACCGTTCGGACTTATTTCTGTTTACTTATTAGTAACATATCCTTTGTATATATTGTTCTTGCTATTCTAAAATACTGTTTTGATCATACAACCGGTCACTACAACTTTGCAGCGAAGTTTCTCCACAACAATTTGGCGACAAAGATTTGCGTTAAGATTTGTCACAACAGAATTAAAATAAAAATAAATTTGCGTTTTCATTTAAAACTTGTATCTCTCTCTCTCTCTCTCTCTCTCTCTCTCTCTCTCTCTCTCTCTCTCTCTAAACTTCCCTCTGTATATTTTTCTTACAACTAACGAGAAGGCAAACCTTAAATAAAAAGAGGAATAAGAAGAATAGACTAAACTCGACTAAAGTCGACCAAAAAACGCCGTAGCCTTGCGAGAACAGAGCCTACCTACTTCTGACTATAAATCTACCAAAATAAGACAAATCAACGTATAACTTCTGCTATATTAAAAAAAAACCTGGTTAAAATGATATACGCCGACAGTTCTGGGGTAGATAAGAGTGACGGCAAGAGAAATCACAAAGCAAGAGACGCGACCCTCGTGAAACCAGCTATGTGTGACATTTGAAGTAGTTAAGGTCATCTTCTAATTATATGCCTGCCCTTCTTAGGGCTGAGAAAAAGGCATTAAATTAACGCTGACCTATTTCTAATATGACTAGCAAGGACTGACTTCGGAACTACTCACTACCGAACCGAACCGGACTTTTTTTAGACTGCTATTGTGGTGATACCGACCGAACAAAAGCGATGAACCGGATGTGTGCTCTCTCACAACTAAAAGTCAAATGAATAAAAATCGTCGTGCGCATCCGAGTTCGCGCAGATGTTCCGGTTGAAAAATAAAAATTAATCAAAGATCAAATTACCAATTTTATTTATCAGCCAATGAGAAGCCCGGATCCAAATACAAGGAAGAAATTCGAAATGAGCCAGTTGATCAAAAAATGCTGCTATAAAAAGCAGAGACTAAGCATCAAAAAACAGACAGGCACAGACAGTAACTAGTTTCTTCCTTGACCTATGTCAAGCTTCTACTATGCTCGCTTTCATCTTCCGCACCTGTTCTCAAAGTACTAACTGACCTTTTCTAAGACATTCCACACCAACCAACTCACTGACCTTAGAAACGGCAACTTGAAAATGAACATCCTTTCTTTCAGATCACCATACCTTCCATGAACTCTTTTACCTCCGTTGAAATTTTATTTCAAGCATTACTTATTTTGTAAAACATTAATTGAGATGTATATATGTATAAATGTTATTTTACACTCAAAAATTCTTGAATTTATGAATTATAGTGGGCTATCTTCCCACAAGGCCAAATTCCGTTAACAGGCTACGGAATCCTACTACCCCTCACTACAAATGAAATAAAAGAGATACCCGCTATACTATCACTATCCGCCTTATAAATGAACATGTTGCTACACCGAATATCAAAAGACTTACACTAAATAAAATAAATATTGTTTATCTTATACCCTTGAGTCAATTCGGTTTATTCCAATGATTCCGGTAAATAAATATCAAGTCTCTCTGATACTTACCATTAACTTCTTCTTCTTCTTCTTCTTCTTCTTCTTCTTCTTCTTCTTCTTCTTCTTCTTCTATGAGCCCTGTTCTTTCAGGGCGTAGGCGATCATGGCGTTTCACGTCTCCCTATCCCTGGTGGCTCTTAGCACTCCTTCTCCTGTTTCACCATGCAACCCTCATTCGAATCATCCACCTGATTAGGTTCTTCAAATATGTTATCCGTTATTTTCCGTGTCTCTTTTTGCCTCTATCTGGCCTGTTAGTATCAGGTTCTCCAAGCCCTCTTTTCTCTTTGCATGTCCCAGTAATTTTGGCTGTCTCCTCCTGATGATCAGTATTAATTTCTATCTGGCCTGTTAGTATCAGGTTCTTCAAGCCCTCTTTCCTCATTGCATGTCCCAGTAATTTTAGCTGTCTCTTCCTGATGATCAGTATTAATTTCTATCTGGCCTGTTAGTATCAGGTTCTCCAAGCCCTCATTCCTCATTGCATGTCCCAGTAACTTTAGCTGTCTCTTCCTGATGATAGTAATAATTTCTATCTGGCCTGTTAGTATCAGGTTCTCTAAGTCCTCCTTCCTCATTGCATGTCCCAGTAACTTTAGCAGTCTTTTCCTGATGATCAGTATTAATTTCTATCTAGCCTGTTAGTATCAGGTTCTTCAAGCCCTCTTTCCTCATTGCATGTCCCAGTAACTTTAGCTGTCTCTTCCTGATGATCAGTATTAATTTCTATCTGGCCTGTTAGTATCAGGTTCTCTAAGCACTCTTTCCTCATTGCATGTCCCAGTAACTTTAGCTGTCTCTTCCTGATGATCATTATTAATTTCTATCTGGCCTGTTAGTATCAGGTTCTCTAAGTCCTCCTTCCTCATTGCATGTCCCAGTAACTTTAGCTGTCTCTTCATGATGATCAGTATTAATTTCTATCTGGCCTGTTAGTATCAGGTTCTTCAAGCCCTCTTTCCTCATTGCATGTCCCAGTAACTTTAGCTGTCTCTTCCTGATGATCAGTATTAATTTCTATCTGGCCTGTTAGTATCAGGTTCTCCAAGCCCTCTTTCCTCATTGCATGTCCCAGTAACTTTAGCTGTCTCTTCCTGATGATCAGTATTAATTTTTATCTGGCCTGTTAGTATCAGGTTCTCCAATCCCTCTTTCCTCATTGAATGTCCCAGTAACTTTAGCTGTCTCTTCCTGATTATCAGTATTAATTTCTATCTGGCCTGTTAGTATCAGGGTCTCCAAGCCCTCTTTCCTCATTGCATGTCCCAGTAACTTTAGCTGTCTCATCCTGATGATCAGTATTAATTTCTATTTGGCCTATTAGTGTCAGGTTCTTCAAGCCCCCTTTCCTCATTGCATGTCCCAGTAACTTTAGCTGTCTCTTCATGATGATCAGTATTAATTTCTATCTGGCCTGTTAGGATCAGGTTCTCCAAGCCCTCTTTCCTCATTGCATGTCCCAGTAACTTTAGCTGTCTCTTCCTGATGATCAGTATTAATTTCTATCTGGCCTGTTAGTATCAAGTTCTTCAAGCCCTCTTTCCTCATTGCATGTCCCAGTAACTTTAGCTGTCTTTTCCTGATGGTCAGTATTAATTTCTATCTGGCCTGTTAGTATCAGGTTCTCTAAGTCCTCCTTCCTCATTGCATGTCCCAGTAACTTTAGCTGTCTCTTCCTGATGATCAGTATTAATTTCTATCTGGCCTGTTAGTATCAGGTTCTCTTAGTCCTCCTTCCTCATTGCATATCCCAGTAACTTTAGCTTTCTCTTCCTGATGATCAGTATTAATTTCTATCTGGCCTGTTAGTATCAGGTTCTCTAAGTCCTCCTTCCTCATTGCATGTCCCAGTAACTTTAGCTGTCTCTTCCTGATGATCAGTATTAATTTCTATCTGGCCTGTTAGTATCAGGTTCTCCAAGCCCTCTTTCCTCATTGCATGTCCCAGTAACTTTACCTGTCTTTTCCTGATGATCAGTATTAATTTTTATCTGGCCTGTTAGTATCAGGTTCTCTAAGTCCTCCTTCCTCATTGCATGTCCCAGTAACTTTAACTGTCTCTTCCTGATGATCAATATTAATTTCTATCTGGCCTGTTAGTATCAGGTTCTCTAAGTCCTCCTTCCTCATTGCATGTCCCAGTAACTTTAGCTGTCTCTTCCTGATGATCAGTATTAATTTCTATCTGGCCTGTTAGTATCAGGTTCTCCAAGCCCTCTTTCCTCATTGCATGTCCCAGTAACTTTATCTGTCTCTTCCTGATGATCAGTATTAATTTCTATCTGGCCTGTTAGTATCAGGTTCTCTTAGTCCTCCTTCCTCATTGCATGTCCCAGTAACTTTAGCTGTCTCTTCCTGATGATCAGTATTAATTTCTATCTGGCCTGTTAATATCAGGTTCTCTAAGTCCTCCTTCCTCATTGCATGTCCCAGTAACTTTAGCTGTCTCTTCCTGATGATCAGTATTAATTTCTATCTGGCCTGTTAGTATCAGGTTCTTCAAGCCCTCTTTCCTCATTGCATGTCCCAGTAACTTTAGCTGTCTCTTCCTGATGATCAGTATTAATTTCTATCTGGCCTGTTAGTATCAGGTTCTTCAAGCCCTCTTTCCTCATTGCATGTACCAGTAACTGTAGCTGTCTCTTCTTGATGATCAGTATTAATTTCTATCTAGCCTGTTAGTATCAGGTTCTTCAAGCCCTCTTTCCTCATTGCATGTCCCAGTAAATTTAGCTGTCTTTTCCTGATGATCAGTATTAATTTCTATCTGGCCTGTTAGTATCAGGTTCTCCAAGCCCTCTTTCCTCATTGCATGTCCCAGTAACTTTAACTGTCTCTTCCTGATGATCAGTATTAATTTCTATCTGGCCTGTGATTAGCAGGTTATATAAGTCCTCCTTCCTCATTGCATGTCCCAGTAACTTTAGCTGTCTCTTCCTGATAATCAGTATTAATTTTTATCTGGCCTGTTAGTATCAGGTTCTTCAATCCCTCTTTCCTCATTGAATGTCCCAGTAACTTTAACTGTCTCTTCCTGATGATCAGTATTAATTTCTATCTGGCCTGTTAGTATCAGGTTCTCTAAGTCCTCCTTCCTCATTGCATGTCCCAGTAACTTTAACTGTCTCTTCCTGATGATCAGTATTAATTTCTATCTGGCCTGTTAGTATCAGGTTCTCCAAGCCCTCTTTCCTCATTGCATGTCCCAGTAACTTTAACTGTCTCTTCCTGATGATCAGTATTAATTTCTATCTGGCCTGTTAGTATCAGGTTCTCTAAGTCCTCCTTCCTCATTGCATGTCCCAGTAACTTTAGCCGTCTTTTCCTGATGATCAGTATTAATTTCTATCTGGCCTGTTAGTATCAGGTTCTCTAAGTCCTCCTTCCTCATTGCATGTCCCAGTAACTTTAGCTGTCTTTTCCTGATGGTCAGTATTAATTTCTATCTGGCCTGTGAGTATCAGGTTCTATAAGTCCTCCTTCCTCATTGCATGTCCCAGTAACTTTAGCTGTCTCTTCATGATGATCAGTATTAATTTCTATCTGGCCTGTTAGTATCAGGTTCTCTAAGTCCTCCTTCCTCATTGCATGTCCCAGTAACTTAAGCTGTCTCTTCCTGATGATCAGTATTAATTTCTATCTGGCCTGTGAGTATCAGGTTCTATAAGTCCTCCTTATTCATTACATGTCCCAGTAACTTTAGCTATCTCTTCCTCATGATCAGTATTAATTTCTATCTGGCCTGTTAGTATCAGGTTCTCTAAGTCCTCCTTCCTCATTGCATGTCCCAGTTACTTTAGCTGTCTCTTTTTGATGATCAGTATTAATTTCTATCTGGCCTGTTAGTATCAGGTTCTCCAAGCCCTCTTTCCTCATTGCATGTCCCAGTAACTTTATCCGTCTCTTCCTGATGATCAGTATTAATTTCTATCTGGCCTGTTAGTATCAGGTTCTCTTAGTCCTCCTTCCTCATTGCATGTCCCAGTAACTTTAGCTGTCTCTTCCTGATGATCAGTATTAATTTCTATCTGGCCTGTTAATATCAGGTTCTCTAAGTCCTCCTTCCTCATTGCATGTCCCAGTAACTTTAGCTGTCTCTTCCTGATGATCAGTATTAATTTCTATCTGGCCTGTTAGTATCAGGTTCTTCAAGCCCTCTTTCCTCATTGCATGTCCCAGTAACTTTAGCTGTCTCTTCCTGATGATCAGTATTAATTTCTATCTGGCCTGTTAGTATCAGGTTCTTCAATCCCTCTTTCCTCATTGAATGTCCCAGTAACTTTAGCTGTCTCTTCCTGATGATCAGTATTAATTTCTATCTGGCCTGTTAGTATCAGGTTCTCTAAGTCCTCCTTCCTCATTGCATGTCCCAGTAACTTTAGCTGTCTCTTCCTGATGATCAGTATTAATTTCTATCTGGCCTGTTAGTATCAGGTTCTTCAAGCCCTCTTTCCTCATTGCATGTCCCAGTAACTTTAGCTGTCTCTTCCTGATGATCAGTATTAATTTCTATCTGGCCTGTTAGTATCAGGTTCTTCAATCCCTCTTTCCTCATTGAATGTCCCAGTAACTTTAGCTGTCTCTTCCTGATGATCAGTATTAATTTCTATCTGGCCTGTTAGTATCAGGTTCTCTAAGTCCTCCTTCCTCATTGCATGTCCCAGTAACTTTAACTGTCTCTTCCTGATGATCAGTATTAATTTCTATCTGGCCTGTTAGTATCAGGTTCTCTAAGTCCTCCTTCCTCATTGCATGTCCCAGTAACTTTAACTGTCTCTTCCTGATGATCCGTATTAATTTCTATCTGGCCTGTTAGTATCAGGTTCTTCAAGCCCTCTTTCCTCATTGCATGTCCCAGTAACTTTAGCTGTCTCTTCATGATGATCAGTATTAATTTCTATCTGGCCTGTTAGTATCAGGTTCTCTAAGTCCTCCTTCCTCATTGCATGTCCCAGTAACTTTAGCTGTCTCTTCCTGATGATCAGTATTAATTTCTATCTGGCCTGTTAGTATCAAGTTCTTCAAGCCCTCTTTCCTCATTGCATGTCCCAGTAACTTTAGCTGTCTCTTCATGATGATCAGTATTAATTTCTATCTGGCCTGTTAGGATCAGGTTCTCCAAGCCCTCTTTCCTCATTGCATGTCCCAGTAACTTTAGCTGTCTCTTCCTGATGATCAGTATTAATTTCTATCTGACCTGTTAGTATCAAGTTCTTCAAGCCCTCTTTCCTCATTGCATGTCCCAGTAACTTTAGCTGTCTTTTCCTGATGGTCAGTATTAATTTCTATCTGGCCTGTTAGTATCAGGTTCTCTAAGTCCTCCTTCCTCATTGCATGTCCCAGTAACTTTAGCTGTCTCTTCCTGATGATCAGTATTAATTTCTATCTGGCCTGTTAGTATCAGGTTCTCTTAGTCCTCCTTCCTCATTGCATGTCCCAGTAACTTTAGCTGTCTCTTCCTGATGATCAGTATTAATTTCTATCTGGCCTGTTAGTATCAGGTTCTCTAAGTCCTCCTTCCTCATTGCATGTCCCAGTAACTTTAGCTGTCTCTTCCTGATGATCAGTATTAATTTCTATCTGGCCTGTTAGTATCAGGTTCTCTAAGTCCTCCTTCCTCATTGCATGTCCCAGTAACTTTAGCTGTCTCTTCCTGATGATCAGTATTAATTTCTATCTGGCCTGCAATGGATACAGTGAATGATCCTACGTAAAGCTGAACAAAGAAAATAATATTTGCATAGGTTAAATAGTTATTCCATTGATGATTTTAATCATTTGTAAACATTTTTATTGACGAATCCCCGTTTAATTGGTACCTACAGGCATAGAACTAACTAATTAAGCCATCCATCGAGGTGCACTTCATAGGGATTTTGGTTGCACATTTATGTGCGTTGTGATGCAGTGGATATCGACTCAGAACAAGAAACTGGAGAGCCAGGTTCGAATTCTAGTTAAATTCGTTACATTCACTTATGCGCAAATACCTTTGGGAAAGGTATTAATTCGTCGTTTGTCCCTCCAGCTATGGGTTAAATATCAGAGCAGATTAAGTTTTATAGCCTTGGTTGGCAACCGGTCTATATCAGAAAGTTAATGGCGAGAAAATTATCTGCCCAGGCAGTCATGTCTCTTTCGAGACATGATCGCCCATGCGTGTATCACGTGTGGCACTTAAATGACTGATTTATTAGGGGGCACAAGACTTTGTATGTTGCTGGCGTTTCCATCTACCTCAGGTTTTGAATTCAGAGTTGTCCTTCCCCTAGGCTGAGTGCCATCAATGACCGGAGAATCCATTTTGTCCTGCTATTTTACCCATAGCTAGGAGAGGATAAGAGAAGGGTACATATCTTTCTTAAGGCTATTTGCGCGTAAGTAAGTGCAACGAACCCGAGTGGAACTCGAGCCCTGTTCTCCGAGTTCTCATTCTGAGCCCCTATCCATTACACCACCCGCACATTTATTCCAGAAATAGAATCAGAATTTTAAAATCCTGACAGTTCAAGATAGGAACGTGACCTCTAAAGAAGCGGGGCTTGGAGAATATGATACTCACAGGGTGGATAAAGGGAAAGAGAGGCAGGAGAAAACAGTGTCTAGCATACTTGATGGAATTAAACAAATTTCGGAAATATAACATGAAAAATATATTTTATAGCTACAAAGGATAGGAAAGTGTGGAGGGTCATGACCGTCTACGTTCTGAAGGGACACGGCACATAAAAGAAGAACACTAGAATACAATGGTGTCCGGATTTTAAAATAACATGAGAATTTATTTTCTCTTAAAATTTTGGAACTTTATTTATATATGCCGAATCCAATATAATGCATTTTCTAAAGTAAGTAAATTCTGAATTAAGGACATGGGAGATCATGGTTATCCATGACTTCCTATTCATTATGACCCTTGGCAGCGTTTCTCCCTTTGCCAGACCCTTGTTCTACGCTCCACCATCGATTCTTACATGTTCATCGTGTTTGTTGCCGGCTGCTATCTCATATTTCTCTTACCCAAGATATGTTCTGTGAGGGTCAAGTTCTACAAGCCCTCCTTCCTCTTTCTGATTCTGGGTATAAGTGTTCATTTTGTCAATGTTTCCCTTCAGACATTCTCGTCGCTTACTCGCTTCATTCATGGAATCCTGGTTCGGCACATCAACTTCAATGGGTCATTTAATGCTGACAAGATTTTTAGCATAGATTCGTATGAATAGAAAATATATTCTTTGTAAGAAATCAGTTTGTAGATCATGTTTCATTGACGCATTTTTGTAAAAGAGCTTTGTAGAGTGTCAAATGTATTGCTGGTATATATATATATATATATATATATATATATATATATATATATATATATAATTTCAAAAGGGTTTTACTAGTAATTTTTTCTTGCAGTAGCCGACCACTTTTAGATATGATAGAATATCACCCTTGCATTCACTTACGCACAAATACACTTGGGAAAGATATTAATCTCTCTCTTCCCTCCAGTTATGGGTTAAATAATATGACAGATTGGGTTCTATAGCCTTGGTCGGCAACCAGTCTACCGCAGAAAGCAATGGCAACCTACTGCGGGATTATATTCTGCCCAGTCAGTCATGTCTCTTTTGAGGCATGATCGCCCAAAGCGTGTATCACATATGGCACTTAACTGAGTATATCATCCATATTTACATTCTGGAGCAGCTCAAGCATGCTATCAGTATTGGAAAATTGTTGTCTAGAGATAGCTACTTCTGGACACTCTGTCAAAATATGTTTATTCGATAATACATGGCCTTCATTAGTAAGTAAGAAATAATGTGTCATTTTCGTATGGATGGTGTGCAAGCTGGCTATTACGACCATCTCTTTTCGAGACTTCCTGAAAGATGTATTACTTACCCTAAACTTGGGCTAGATTGCATAGGGTTTTAAAATGGATAATCGTCCCACTATTCTTGCTATTTTTTTTTTAATATACTTATTTGTTTATCTCCTCAAAGTTTGTATATGGGATCTTTATCCCTGTATCCACATTCATGTCCAAAGCTGCCAGGTCTGCTTTTTTATTTCAGTATGGCTAGGAATCCAACATAATACTACTTTTCTCTTTGTTCAATGCACTGATTTTCTGTAGTAATTTAATGATCATTGGGTTGTTGGATTTGTTCCTCTCCAAGGCTGATGGGACAGAGAGTGAGTCTGAAAAAATTAGGAAGTTCTTTAGTTTGCTCTCAGTGATGATGTCTAGACCCAGCTCAATAGCATATCTGCCTCTGCAGTGAATATCGAACTTTCCTTTGGGAAGCGTTTCTTCTTAGTGTTTTTTGGTTGGCTGCTTCACATCCTATTTTATCCTCACTTTTTGACCCGTCCGTATAAATTTTTATATTGTCGTGGAAGTTTTCTAGTTTTTTTCTGGAAGTCTTCAGAAATGTGAGAGGGTGTTTTTGTTTTTTGTTTTTTTGCTTTAGAAAATTATGCATTTCCAAGATGATTTGAGGATGTTTAATCATCCATAGTGTAATACCGTTGTTTGTTGAATATTTAATAGAGGAGTACCTAATTCTTCGGGTTTCATCCTAAATCCATATGGCTGTATGACATTTTCTGCATGACCGAAATGATCACAATAATTTGGTTCAAATGAAGATCTACAAGCAGGGTTAATTGGGCACGGTTTAAGTTTTACATAATACTGCAGTGCCAGTGTACTACGTCGTAGATGTGGAGGGGTTTCACCGGCTTCTGTGTATAAGCTCATTACCAGAGACGTCCTAAAAGCCCCAAGCACTAGTCTGAACCCTTGATGGCAAGTTGCGTTAAGGAATTTTATGTGTGACTTTCTGGTTATCCTATATATAAAACTAGCATAATTCAGTTTTCAATGCAATAGCCATTCTTATAGTTTGATGAGTGTGTACCGATCTGCTCCCCATTCAGTATGAGACACTACACACAGAAGTTGAAGGACTTTGCTACAATTAGTTTTCAGATACTTCAGATGAGGGTTGGAAGTTAATTTTTTTTTTTAATCGTATCACCCCAAGTAAGGCGATAACGCCACTGATGCGCAGGGGGCTACGTAAGGGTAAAAGAATGGAAAAGAGAAAGCCGGAAACCACATCCTAAACAAGGAACAAGGGATGAGCCTCTTCACCTGTTCAATAGACCTGGGTGGAGTGTGAACCGGGCGATAGTTTAGTCTATCTACTCCAATTGAAAAAAAAAACAAAATAAATAAAGAGAGAAAAGAATGAAAAGATTGGAAAAGAGAAAACCGGAAACCGCATCCTAAACAAGAAACCAGGGATGAGCCTCTTCACCTGTCAAAAATCACACCTAGAAGCTTATGCTGTTCAACTACTGGAAGTTCTACATGGAATTCACAAAAAAACCTTTTTTTTCTGTTGCTGAGGTGATGTGTCGTTCCCCGTGGGGATCTTCATATCGAAATGGCCATTCAACATCTTTGAATTAATCCTTTTTTAATATATATATATATATATATATATATATATATATATATATATAATATGATGCGTTGAGTTTTTCTTTTGTGTAGATAATACACACACAGGGTGCGATGAGTAAATTGTCGTCGTTTTATATTTTTAAATTCGTGCTTTTAATTTGCACGATATGAGTCTCTTGGGTACTGTCTGTGGGAGAAGAAGCACAATGACCCAATTCTCTCTGCCAGAAATTTGGAAACGTCATGCTGTACTGCCGGGCATTCGCACCGGAAGCTTCAATACGAAAGTGCAGAAGATTCGGAAAGAGTTGGATGAGTCTAATTGTGATCACGAAGGTGTTTGGGGTGATTACTCATTATGGCGACGTTATGTCTCTATTCATCTTCCCACAGAGCCTCAGACTCAACACAGAGGCCTACATCAGGTGCCCTGAGAAGGTAGTGCTACCCTGGCTCAAGAGAGTGGCTGCTGGAAGACCCTAAGTCTGACAACAGGTCTCTGCACCGTGCCACACAAGCATGATAACCCAGTCATGGCTGTCAGACTATACCCGCGACCACATCACCCCTTACATCTGGCCTCCTAACTCCCCAGACTTCAATCCAGATATCACCATTGGAGAATATATGATTCCACCCATAAGGAATCTAAACAAGTTTCTCACTCGCTCAGTTACCCAGGGGTGGAAATACTGGGAATCTTGAATCCTGTATTTAATATAGTTAATAACTGAAAATTGTGTAAGCTTAATAACTTACCTTTTCTAATTGTGTGGCGCACAAAATAATGTTTCCAGCAATCTTGTTTTGTAAATTTGGTCTTTTATTAGGCGAGCTATTTAATAAAAGTAGTTTTCTTTTAAGTCTCACGCTGAAGTAAGTCTTTAACGTGTAGAAGATATTTGACGCTCACTCTTCTCTTCCTATCCACCCCTCCACAAACCCTTTAACTTTCCCTTACCGCTTTTCTGTGCATACAAAGAAAGTGAATGAACTACACTCTCTCGACATTCACTTATTATGTACGAAAGAATATTTATATAACATACGTAATACATGCTTGGACGATCATGTCTTGAAAGAGACATGACTGACTGAGCAGAACATTTTCCTGCGGTAGGTTACCATTAAATCATGCAGTAGACTGGTTGCCAATCAAGGATACAAAACCCAATCTGCCCTGTAATTTAACCCATAGCTAGAGGGGAGAGATGAAATAATACCTTTTCTAAGGGTATTTGCGCGTAAGTGAATGCAAGGAATTCAACTGGAATTCGAACTCGGCTCTCCGAATTCTCATTCCGAGGCGATATCCATAAGAATACAATCGAAACTTCAATATATGACTCGATTTATGCTGTGGCGTTTGCCATCTGTGCTCAGTTTTCTTTTCACATTCTCCTTAAAGGCTTGTTATTTTGTTCGTTACAACAATTACTCGTTATATTGTACTAGTAGGCAAAGTTTAATAAATGAAATAACATTAAATATATCTTAAAGCTCCTGAAAAGTATCACCTCTTTAATACCTCGTTAACATTAACACCGGCACTTTTAAGAACAGGTGAATCACCTAACTTCATTTCTGAAACCAGATACTTGGATAAGAGAAATAAAAGCGAAAGGCAATCCCAAACGCACTCACCGACTACTTCCAGGCCTCCATCAACCCAAGAAAAATGAGGCAAAGGCGTCAGTTTTCGCTACACTTTCGCCAGAAAACGGAACAGGCTGATACACTCCTAACCACAAAAATAAAAATAAAATCACCGTCTAATATATATATATATATATATATATAAATTAAAATAAATTTTCAAAAATCAAAAATGCTGAATGAACATTTCAACATGAAATCCTTAAGAGAGATTTCATGTATCCTCAGCAAAATGAGAATAAAAAATAAGATTAAAAAGAGAAATAAAGAAATAAATTAAAAAAATGACGGTTAAGATTTGAGAAATTTACGTCACAAAAATTTTTTTTTTTTTTTTGTTTTGTAAATCAGTCTATTTTTGGTTTTTACTTTTAGATAGAGTGGTAAGTGAGAGATGGAAAATTTGGCATGTCTAGCTTTACAAAGGAAAAGGATTAAGGAAGGGAAGTCGTTAAATTGAGAATTGGGTTAAACAAAACAGAACAGAAAGGGAAGGGGCGGGATATAAAAAAAATATAGAGAAAAATAAAGAAGGGGAAAAAAGGAAAGAAAGGGAAAAGGAAAAGATTCTAAATTAGAAACGCTCGATACGTGTCAAACAAATTTAACTTTAAATGTTCAAATGGGTTAAAGTATTATTTAAAAAAATGACTTATTAGAAAAAGTATATTTAGGGGAAAAATAGAAATAAGATTTAAATAAAGTTAATTAAGTTAATCTAATTAAAGATATATATATATATATAATCTCGGAATGTAGTGTAGTGCTGTTCGTCGGGCATATCATCTGCTGTGCTGTTCGTCGGGGTCACCATCATGTAGTGGACTGGACAACTTGGGTTCCAATATGTAGTAGACTGACCGTCGAGGTAGTGATTTCAACAGTGAAGAAAAGATTGATTGTCCAAACCACCACAATTATAAATAAAATAACTCAAAGCACAATTTAACGAATATAACAACATTGTCTTAAGTAAGGTTACAGAACTGAATAATTCTTGAATGTAAGATGTCGTGAAAAGAGTTCTCTCTTAGATATTAAAAATATTGTCTGAATATTCATGATAGCAGAGTTCCTGAAATGAAATAATATGTTTGTACTGAATAGTAGTGAATATAATTATACATGTATTGAAATGTTCTTATAAGATAGAGAGAAACATTTTATGTGGCTAATTGCTGAATGCAATTAGCAGTATGCGTGAGTTGGAAGAGACGAACGGTATTCGGTCTAAACACCCCGAAAAAACATCTTCCAACTGGTTAGACACGTGTGGGAATCAGTTTATATATTACTTAATAAACGCGGGGAAAAAAGTTTCACTTGCGGTCCTTACGTAATTGTGCGTGGGTATATGTGTACGAACGTGTGTACATGGCGATGTATGTATAGGTATGTACGTGCATGCAGAAGTGATTCTACAATAGTTTGTATTCATTAAAATGAAAATAAACACTCCAAAACAGCGTTCATTCATTTTAAATTCAAAATCCAACATTCTGCACCAACCCTCACAATGCCATTAACACTTTCTTTTTAGGATGTCGTGTTCCATTTAAAATCGTCGGATTGATCTACAAAATCTCACACGATATTTTCGGATAATCATAATTGATGTACAGATACATTTTAGTGACTACACCAACTTCCAGCAATTCTTCTCCCAGAAAAAGTTGGTACCACAACAAACATACTAAAAACAAATAATTAACAAACCCATTTCTAATAATTACAATAATACCTTTAAGGTTAAATTTTAGTGTTACTCGAAAAATAGGAGCCTAAAAATAATTCATATAATAATTAAATAAATTTATACACGTAAATAATTTTTTTAGACATTTTGAAAATAGTGGCATGGTCACTCATCGAACTTCCTTTATAAACTAAACATGACGACGACATTTTTTAAAATCTTTAAAAAAAAATCACTACTTGTCTTAATTTCAAAAAAAATTCAATCCAATTCAAAAAATTCAGTTTATGATTATTTATAGCAACCGGATGAATTCGTACATAAATATTATAAAGATTTATATGAAAGTCATACAAATAAAAAAAAAATCATAGTCAAACCTGAAATAAAGTAATTTTATTAAATTATGCAAGCACCAACTCTCAAAAACATGTTTTAAATTTTTATTTATTTTATTATGGTTCGGTACAAAGTCACACTTCATATGTTTTTGGAATTTTTCTTTATACAACTGCTAAATTTAAAAGTACACATGTGGTGAACACTGAATGAAAAGTAACTCTCTTCACTTCTTCACTTTTACAAAAAATCACAATTACGTGTGAAATCCTAATTTTGAAGAATAAAGAAAAGGATTGACCCTGTACCGAAAGAAAAAGGCGAAGCCAAATTTCGCGATCCGATGTTCAATTTATTTTCTAACCAATGAAAGGAAGTAATTTGCAAAACTGAGAGAAAAGTTAACAATCCTATGTAAAAAACGAAATCGCTATGAAAGAAAAGAAAGAAAGCCGAATCAATCAGTCAGATGGGAGCAGAAATTCGATATGATGTGACAAAAGAAACTTGAAGCCTGATCCGGACATAAGGTCCCGTCGTACATTCGTTCTCCTTCTACTTCTCGAATGCTAATTTCCTTTATCTTTTCTCCTTCCTTCTCGCCATTCTTGCAGTCAACAAAGAAAACAACAAGATACTTCAACTGACTCCTAACTATTAACTTCGATAAGTACCATTTTCCTTTATTGCTTTACTGTCCTTTTCTCGCCGGCCATAAAAAAAGAAAAGAACACAGACTTTATTAGTAACTTGTTAATCTTTCTACATACATACATTCTTCTACTTACAACTAGAATTCTGAATTCACTTAATTCCTTACTACTATTTCTCTTGGAACATTTAACTCCGACAAATTGATGTTATTCTGTTCTGTTAATAAAATTCTACTTTAGACATACAAACGAAATACTTTTATTCTTCTACATTTCAACCTTCTGATAATTCTGATGATTCTCATAACACCTAAGTTGTGGGGAATGTCGGCTATGTTTGTGAATTGGCCTTGAACCAGACATGACCGACCGCCCCCTACTTTACACACGATATATGCAAATGGTGGTAAAAATAACCCCAAAAATATATTTCCACAAATGTTTCTAATAAAATAATCCATTTCTTATGCAATTAATTCCTTAATTAATAACTTTTATGTAAATTGGATAATTCCCCGATTTTTGGTTTTTTTTTTTTTAATACAAAGGTATCGTTTCTTTATTTTCACTTCAGAAAAAAAAAACGTATCGATTTTGACTGAGTACCTAGTTCAACCATAAATGGTGATTTACACTGCAGGTAACTTATTTATCAAAATCATATTTTTTCATTTCATTTATATAAATATTTGTCTAACATTTTAAAATTTAAAAATAATATTTTACTAAGTTTTTAAAATGATTTTATTTATCTCTATTTATTCCATGATCAATTTAAAATTGAAAATATAATGACATCGCAACTCAAGGTAGATAACCCTCTTCTGTAATGCAAAAGAAATCAAGAGTTGTCTCCAATGACCGTTTGATCACCAGAAAAGTTTATCATTGATAAATGGTGAAAGAAATACTGTATTCAAAATTCTCAAATGACATCAAAAAGATTTCTACTGTTTAATTTGTGACGGAATAGCGAAGGACCGTCTCGGTATTTAAATAAGAAAAGGTGAAAGAGTTTACGAGAAATAAATTTCAGTGCTAGTACAGTATGTAATCTATACATCATTGTAAATTGTGATCCACAACTTAAATCTAGACAGGCTTGTGATTTACATTCAAAATTATAGTGCATAAACTATAAAAGCTGCCTTGGTTTATGTACCAAAAAAACCGGATGTCGAGTGAAACACGACACAATGGCAGGCGGTGATCTTCAGAGGCGGCGGCTTTAACTGAAATCTAAAGTTGCCATACGCCCTCCAAGTAATCTGACTACTGCATGTTCCTTTGAATGTTTCTGAAATGTAGACGCCACCTTTTTTGTTTTTTGCTAGTAATTATGATGAACAGGCAGTAATTTTTTTTTAAAAAGCGGCTTTAGTTGAAATTTGAACTTTTCAGAGAGAGTGCATCTTAGTATCAAATTTGCGTTTTGGAAATTTTAGACATTGTTGTAGATCACAAGCTATACTATAAACATGCATGTAGATCCTATACTATACCAGCTCGGAAATTTCAGTGTTGCACAATGTTTTGTTTTGTTTGCTTGTTTTTTTGCTGTTGTTGCTTTTGTTTGTTTTGTTTTGTTTTGTTTTCTTTTTTTTTTTTTTTTTTGTTACTTAATTTAAATTTTCGGAATAGGGAAACAGCGAACAGCTTTGATTCTTTCAGGTAATGGTTTCAAACTATTTTTATCAATCCTATAACCTAAAAAGTTAATTTCAGATAATCCAAATTTACATTTAATTAGATTCACTACAACACCATATTTTTTAAATCTTTCAAAACCTCTTGTAAATGCCATTTATGTTCTTCTAGTAAAGAGCTGGCAAAAAGCTGTCTTATTTGTCAGATTCCTCTACGGATATCTGATGGTAGGCTCGCATGAAGTTTTGGCGAAACAAAAAAAAGTATTTCTGTTCTTTTCGCTGTTTACAAATTCACGAGCCCGTGAGAAAATCCTTTTTACCAATAAAAAAAAAAAAAGATTGACTCCGTACTAAAAAAAAAAAAAAAAAAAAAGACGAAGCCAAATTTCGCGAGCCTGTGTGAAAAGATTTTCTGACCAATGAAAAGGGGGCGATTTACAAAACTGAGAGAAATTAACAAGCCAGTGTCAAAATGTTATTTGATATAGAGAAAGAAAGCTAAATCAGTTAGATGGAAGCAGCGATAAGATAGGACACTGCCACGATGTAAAAGAGAAATTTCAAAACGCTAAACCGGATATAAGGTCTCGTCGACATATATTCGCTCTTTTTCTTGCATGCTATTTTTTATCTCTGCTTCTTCGTCCTTACCTGACATCATGGCGAGACATCAACAAAAAAGACAACGACGACGACAACAAAACACTTCAACTGACTCCTAAAATTATCGTTGATTACATTTTTCTTCTTTTTTTTTATAATCGTGTCACCCCAATCAAGGCATTTTGCTGCCACTGTTGAGCAGGGGTCTACGTAGGAGGTAACATGAGAAAGAGTGACAGGTTACAGGGGGTGTCAGGTAGAGGGTAAGAGAAGGATGAAAATACTGCTGAGAGTGGAGTGGATGAAGAAAGAAGCATGAGAGAGAGAAAGGATGCAAGTTAGTGAGATAGGAGATGACTATTGACTTTACATTTGAATTCTTGAAGATTGTAGCTATCGGGAAAACAAGTAAACGGAAGGGAATTCCACGCACGACCATCACTGAATATATACACCAGGCTCCCGACAAGAACGGCGAAGCCCGAACTGTTGCCCTAGACATCTCCAAAGCGTTTGGCATGCTGGCTTCTGATTATTTATTTCTCACTCACTCATTTTTTACCGTAACTTTCACTTTCTCGTCGTCAACAAAAAGAAAAGAACAAAGACTTTACGACTACCCTGTTAACCTTTTTCTGCATACGCATTTTGCAACAAACGAACTCTAAATTCATTTAACTCTTTACTACTATTTCTCTTAGAACGGTTCCACTGTTAGCAATTTCACTTCTTACAAATTGATATTATTCTGTTCTGTAAATAAATTTCCACTTACCCATACAAGCGAAACAGTTTTATTTCTTCCAATCTTCTGATGATAGCTTTAATATGTGTTGTAAAACACTTTCATCCAACATATTGCCGGGTAATCTGTAAACGACGCAAGAGTTAAGACGGTTTTCTATCTCCCAATGCTTCAGTTTTCAATAATTATTGCAGTTTCCTCCTCTCGGATAATGAAATTCGAAATATTAAATCTTCTTTTAATTTGTCGTATGTGTTGGTTTGTGATTGGTTTATCAGGTGATCCCGTAGATACGAGGTTGTGTCTTAGGTAGCACAGAAGTCAGTTAAGTGCCATACGAAAGAGTCATGACTGACTAGGCAAAAGATTATCCCGCAGTAGGTTGCTATTGCTTTCTGCAGTAGACTGGTTGCCAGCCAAGGCTATAGGACCCAATCAATCTGTCCTGTTATTTAACCCATAACTGGAGGGAAGAGACGGGTTAGTACATTTCCCAAGGGTAATTGTACGTAAATGAATGCAAGGAATTCAGCTAGAATTCGAACTCGGCACTCCGATTTCTCTCTTCCGAGTCGATATCCACTGCACCACAACACACAAGCGAATTTCGTTTTTCATCAGAAAAGAGTTCAGGATCATTGTTCGGAAATACAGGAATGTTTTCAAAGGTAACGGCTAATTTGGATTTCTCCATGTTTTTGTTGTTTGTAAGTTTGTTAGTTTTTATAGCAATTTTACGAGTTTTGTAAAAATGCATGCATATGAAAAGGTTGTAGCAAGTAAAAGTGTTTTTTATTCACCACTTAATTATATAGAATATAATTTTGTGAAAAAATATTCTGAGAAAAATTCTCACTGGAAAACAATATATAACATGAGAAGAAGATTTAGAATAGAGTGGAAATGTTGCTCATTTCGTAAAAATACATTCATATCTGTCCTTATTCTTATTTATCTATGAACTCGAGATAATTTACCTCAAACACTGCCTTCCTTAAAAAGTAAATAATTTACTAAGCTCGCTCTATGTGTTTGAATGGTAGTAATTATGTCAGTAGGGTACTGAAGAAAAGAAGAAAAAATGGCAAAAATTAGAAAAGGTCATTTGGTCGATTGAAGCTATTGGGGAGCTGGTTAATGCTTCTTTGATTCGGCCTTGTGTCAGACATAACCGAACTCCCTACAGTTTACAAGATTTATACAGAATTATCGTCAGAATTATTATCAAAAGGTTTTCATCAGAAGACTGTCGGCAATAGTGTGGAATAGTGTAAGAATAAAATATACATTTTGCATTTTAAATTAGAAATTTATTAAAGAAGGAATAATAAGAATTCGTAGCAATTAATGTTCAATGATAGTTAAGGGTATCAAGAGTTCGTACAAAATGTTTGTAGTTGCAATTGTTGAAAGAGATTAGGAGAAAAAGAAAGAGGACTGTGTCCGAATCGCTTGAAGTTGAAGTTACATTTTAAATGTTTCGTCTCGCGGCTCCCACCTGACTCTCTGACTCACTGACGCTGATGAAGTCCTTTTACTGTAATCTAGATTTTTAGCACTTACTCGCGAAGTCCTTTTTGGTCTTGCAAGTCGCTCCCATTGGTCAAAAATTATTTTAACACCTACTTGCGAAATCTGATTTCGACTTATTCTTTGAGCACATGGTCAATCCTTTTTCTATTTGGGAAAACAAGGATTTCACACATCGTTGTGAATTTTTGTAAAAGTGAAGACGAGAGTTGATTTTAATTAATTTCTTATCTGCTACACGATCATCAGTGTCAGCGTTATCCCCATATATTTCACGACTTTCTAAGAACATTTATAAAAGACAAAAATATATATTTTATTGTTGTTATGTGTCACCGTCAAATTATATAAAATATTCTATTATAAAACATTGTTGATTCAATGTCAAATGTAGTGAAAGACTTTTGTTTTTCTACAAAAACGACTAAAAGAAAATCCTATATGAAAACACTTCAAAAATGAAATGCAAAAAGGAAATTATATATGTAATTAGTGCAAGTAATACAGGACGCAACACAAGTTTATTTTTTTAAGAAAAATTCGTTTGAACTAAAATTTGTGAAACCTTACTTATGTGAAAATTTAATACAGTATTTTGAAAAAATAACGCATTCGTTTTTAGCATAAAACCTTTTTTGTCGTGGACACCAATTTAGTGATCAGCTACTTCAATAATTAAATGTGTGATATTTCTTACAGAAATATTTTACAGTACATGAAATAATGACGGTGAAAAGGAGTATATGCAAAAAGTAACAGGCCAATTGATTTGTGATACATTTATTAAAACAAAATTAACAAAAGAAAAATTTTTAATATTTTTTTTGTCCGAAGTAAATCACATACACAACGAAATGTTCAGAAATATGTTTGAATGGGACTTACTGTGTTGATTTGCTTTTAGTGTGAAGTGTTCATATTCATTGCTTCAGCGCGAAAGGTTCATATCACCAGGTCGAAAGAAAAAACCCGGAAGAGAGAGAGTTACCTTAGGGTTCATGTGTTTTATATTCGAAAGCTGCAGCTGATATTAACTTTAAGAGCTGCTACTATATTTATGTATTATGTTTAAGGGCTGCTACTGATATTAAAGGCCATTACAGTACAAAACATTATTTTTTACGTAAAATCTTAATTTAAAACTCCATGTGCGCATTACCTGTATCTGTATGTACACAAAATTTATTAAATTTAATATAAAACTGCTTTCAGGGTATATGCTATTTATATAAAACTACCTTCATGGGATATGGATAAGCTGTGTTATGAAATGTAAATGGATATTGTGTTTACGCTTGTCTTCCACTCCCAAGCTGTCCCATTTTTATAAATGCTATATACAAATGAAATAGCCTGTATTACAAAATCCTAAAAACTGAAGGACTTCCGGGCCCAAGAATTTCGAATAATGGATTCTTAATCTTTAATACAATTTATTTTTAATTTTAAGAAGTGTTACAGTAAATTTGTAGTGAACAGGAAATTACCTCCTTTACAGCTTAAAACATAATGACATATTTTGAGCTTTGTGCGTTAGGCACCACGCATAACTTCAAGTTGAAGATGAAAAAATACAATCCAAAAGAAATGTATATTTGTTAACCAGAAGAAAATATATTCGAAGTTGATCCAATTCTTGACCGTCAAAATGTTTAAATACGCGTGATTTTTTCTTACGCCTGATTTATCTTTTATCTCCAAAATCTTGTAGTTACTCACGTGTTTGGTTCATGGTATCCTCAGCATCCTTCTGTATAACCGCATTTCTGTTGCTTCGAGTCTCTCCATCTTTGCAGAGATCCTTCAGCATTATTCGCTGCCATATAGGAGGACAGATATTACGTAACCGATCAGTACTCTTTTCTTTGTTTCCAACGAAATTTTCCCGCGTCTCTCTGTTTAGCTTTTGAAATGCGTCTTTGGTCATGCCATTATGCCTTTAGATTTCAGAGTCGCAATTTTTGTCCCCTGTTAAAATACTTCCTATGTTTTCTAAATTTCTGCACCTGTTTGATTCTAGTATACTCGACCTGTAGTTGGTATTTTGACGTCCTGTTTTTCTTGATGACCATGCATTCAGTCTCCTTGAAGTTTTTCTAGAATGATTAATAAATATATATTTGTGTGGGTAAAATATTATTTCCGAAGTAGATGCGTCTCTGTAGGCAAAACGTTTTTAATATTAATATTTCGTCTTCCTACCAAAAGCCACTGTAGTGTAGTTTTACTTTTATTTTAAGAATATTCCGTGTTCATTGCACTTTATTTTTAAAATCTGACCCCAACATTTTTTTTTTTTCAAAAAGTAAGACCCTAATTCTCACATTATTTTGTTAATTGATCAAAAACCCGGTGTGGGCGACAAAGCGAACCTCGCTGCCGAGCTTGAAAAGGACCTCCAATCCGTAGTGGCCTGGGGTAGGAAATGGCTAGTAAATTTCAATGCTTCTAAAACGAAGCTGTTATCAACTAACTACCATAGACAATCGCATCTACCTCCCATTAGCATGGAACAGGCATGCCTCCCAGAGAGTAAAACACTACGCCTTCTTGGCCTTACACTCTCGGCGGACCTCAAATGGAATGACTATATCGAATCCATTGCCAAATCCGCCACTATGAAAGTCGGCTCTCTGTGCAGGGCCCGGAAGTTTTTCCCGCCTGAATCTATCCTGCACATTTCCAAATCTACCATCCACCCATGTGTTGAATACTGCTGCCACATCTGGTCGGATGCCCCTGTTACTCTCCTTGGGCTTCTTGACAAAATACAAAGGAGAATCTGTAACGTGGTTGATACTGACTTGGCAGACCGGCTGCATCCACTCTCTCACCGGCGTGATGTGGCTTCCCTGTGCCTCTTCTACAAATACTTTCATGGCTTCTGCTCCGATGAACTTAGATCATTGGTGCCGCCTAGGCACGAATTTACACGATATACTAGATTAGCAGCTAGGTCCCACCCTTTTACAGTTAAACAGATAAGATGTAACCATAATTTCTACTCCAACAGTTCCTTTTCTCGCGCTTCCCGCCTGTGGAATTCCTTTCCACATGTCTGCTTTCCCGACAGCTACAATCTCCAGGTGTTTAAATGTAGGGTCAACAGACACCTCCTATCACACTAACTTCCAATTATTCTCCCAACACTCTCAACATCTACCCAACCCTCATTCTCGGTATCCTTACCCGCCTATCACCCACCTTCTGACATTTCCTATATCTAACCATCCTTTCTCCACTCTATGTAGCCCCCTGCGCAATAGTGGCAGTGAAATGCCTTGCTCGGGGTGAAACACTTATTAAAAAAATGACAAAATTACTGATTTTAATGAAATAATGATATAATATGGACACAGATGTTAGTTCCACCAGGTCTAACCTTTATGGCCAGGACCCACTGTGTCACTTATGTGTTAGAAAACCATCTACATCCCCATCACGTATTCCATAGGCGAGACGTTCCACTCAAAGAGTTTCTTCCTGTGCACCACTGCCCTGTACCACAAACTCCCAAGAGGATATTTACCCAATCACTACAATCTTTACCTGTTCAAGTCTAGAGTTAACCGTTACCTTCCCTTCCTATTCATATAAACTACCCCTTAACGTAACTCTACTTCAATGACCCGGGCCTTGCACAGGGTGAACCTTACTGTAAAACCAAAAAGGTCAGCAGCAGTTGAGATAGTCATTGTAATTAACTAAACTAAAAAAAAGTGTTGTATTGATGACTGCATAAACTAATCCAAGACGACGTCAGTCAAAAAAGCGGCATGCACGATACACGCTTCAGCGATCATATCTTTAAAGACATGACTGACCGGTCCGAAGATTTTCCGCAGTAGGTTGCCATTAATTTCTGCGGTAGACAACCAAGGATATAGAACCCAATCTGTCCTGCGGTGGATAACCAAGGATATAGAACCAAATCAGCGCTAGACAACCAAGCATATAGAACCCTATCTGTCCTGTTATTTGACCCATAGCTGGAGCGAAGAGGCAGATTAATATCTTTCCAAGGTTATTTGCGCCTAAGCGAATGCAACGAATTCAACTGGAATTTAAACTCAGCTTTCTGATTTCTTGTTCCGAGCCAATATCCACTGCACCACAAAAAATGCTTCTCAAAAATTTTAAGTAAAATCTTAGTTAATGTATTACACATATAACAGGCTAACGGTCATGTCACGTTGAATACACCGGTTCCCGCTCGATCACCGAAGTTAGGCAACGTTGAGCCTGGTCAGTACTTACGTGGGTGACCACTTGGGAATACCAGGTGCTGTTAGCGTTCACGGATGTGCGTTGTGGTGCGGTGGATGTCGGCTTGGAGGGGGAAATCGGTGAGCCGAGTTCCAATTTCAGTCGAGCACACTGCACTCACTTGCGCACTAGTACCCTTGGGAAAGGTATTAATCCGTCCGTTCCCTCCAGTTATGGGTTAAATAACGGGGTAGGACTTGGGACCCTGCCCTTAAACAAATCCCAATGAGACTTGCTCCGTCGGAGGAAGCCCGCTCAACCCGACTAGGGTGAATGCGGCATACGTACATACATATAACAGGCGCTATTTTTTAAAAAGGGGAGGGGACTTTAATAATTTAAAACTAGATCAACAAAGGTCTTCCATTTGGTGTTTTTTTAAAGGCTCGCTTGTTGATTTTAGTTGGATTGCTATTTTTTTTATAAAAGAGATAAAGCTTTACATTTGAAATCCTTAAAACATACACACAAACAATGTAGATTTGTGTAAAAAACATTTAGACGACAATATTTATATATCACAACATTGGAATATTTATTTTATTTATTAGTCAGAATTTATATTGTGTTAGTGCGTATTAGTAGTAAGAGTGATAGTCACTGATCGATTAGGTTCCATGAATGCGACTGGTTTTAAAGAGAGTAAGTGGTACCATCACTGGTACGGTTAACTCTAGACTTGAACAGGTAAAGATTGTAGTGATCAGGTAAATATCCTCTTGGGAGTTTGTGCTACAGGGCAGTGATTCGCAAGAAGAAACTCTTTGAGTGGAACGTCTCGCCGATGGAATACGTGGCGGGGGATGTAGATGGTACCATCACAAATCGGGGAGCCGAGTTCGAATTTCAGTTGAATTCATGGCATTCATTTACGCATAAATACCCTTGGGAAAGAAAACAAAGGCAAAAAAAAATATTGATTGGGTTTTAATGTAATCTTTTTGTCCCTCATTTTCTAATCATTTTCCTTTCCCATTAATTTTATCCATTGTGCACAAATTTGTGTTTTGTCCTCAAATCGTCATTGAAGAACATTGCTTAAATTGATTTTTTTTTCACGTAACCACTTTAACCAGTAGCAATTATACGGGGGGGGGGGGGGCAGAAGGGGCCAAGCCTACCCCCAGAATTTCGGTTGATCCTCCTACTTTAAGAAGCTTCAAAAATTTATGAAACTAATCAGTCTCTGGTTTTCATAAGATTTGACCTTCAACATTTTTCTCCTCTGCGTTTTCTTTCTCATTTAGCTTTTTAGGGACAAATACAGAGACTTGTTTGAAAGAAAAAGAAAATAAAACAACCAGATAGCTAGAAAACAGACATGTTGTTACAGAGAGACTTAATAGTCATATTTTCATATTTGAAGGAAGACGTTAATTAGAAATTATGTCCCCATCTTGATATGTAGACACATAGGCAGTCAGTGATTTATGGCCGAGTGAAAGAATTGGTCAGTAATTTTCTCCAATCGACTGAAGACAATCATTTCTATGTCTCAGAAATATGTAAATTGGCTCGTCCACGAACTCATAGAGACAGCTACACACAGCAGTTAGCCTGAATTACTCATACGCCCTGTAGGGATGGTCGACTATGTCCGGTACAAGGCTACTTCAGAAACATAGCCGAGACTCCCCGCATTTAAAGATATCAAAAGTTTAAACAAAATGAAAAACTGTCTCACTGTATAGATAAGTGGAAATTTATTTACAGAATAGAATAAGATCAGATTTATAGAAAGGGAAATTATTAACTGTGTAAACGTCCCAAGAGAAAGAGTAATAAGGAGTTAAATGAATCCTGAGTTCGTGGTTGTAGTGAAATGTGTGTACAGAAAAAAAAGAGATAATCTCTGTTTAATTGAGTGTGTTTTAACAGAGTTATTGTAAAGTCTTTGTTTGTTTCTTCCTTTCTTTTTGCGGACGGTGGGAAAGTGAAAAGGAAGGAAAAGCAATCAATTTGCGGTAAAAAAAAAAAAAGTGAGAAACAAAAGATCAGAAGAAAAATTTATCGGCGATAATTTTAGGAGTCAGTTGAAGTGTCTTATTGTTGTTGTCGTCGTCTTCTTTTTTGCTGACGGCGAATGAGTAAAGAAGAACAGATAAAGAAAAATCGCACGCGAGAAGGAGAGGAAGAACGAATGTATGTCGACGAGATGTTCAGCGGATTGAAATTTCTTTCACATTGTAGCGATGTCCTATTTGATCTCTGCTTCCATCTGACTGATTCAACTTTCTTTCTCTATATCAATAACTTTTTGACACATGCTTGTTATTTTTTTGCAAATCGCTCCCTTTTCATTGGCCAGATAATCTTTTCACACCAGCTCAGGAAATTTGCTTTCATCTTTTTTTTTTTTTCTTCAAAATTGTTTTCAGCGATTTTGATCCGATTTTACGTTTATGCAATTCTACATTTTGTGTTTCAGATATTTGTTGGAATTATTTTTTTTTTTATCATATCACCCCAAGCAAGGCGGTAACGCCACTGATGTGCAGGGGGCTACATAAGAGTGAGAAGATTAGAAAAGAGAAAACCGGAAACCGCATCCTAAACAGGAAACAAGGGATGAGCCTCTTCACCTGTTCAATAGAAGGGGGTGGAGTGTGAACCGGGCGATAGTTTAGTCTATATTTGTATCCTGTAACCCTACTGAGAATTGCTGACAATGCCGGCATTTGGTATAAAAGAATCAAAGAAAACGAGTTGGTAGAAAAACAATTTAAACCATTTATTTCCCTATTTATAGCGGTCACCACTGAACACCGAAATTATTCTTTTTTTTTTTTTTTAAACGAACGATCAAGCCAACCATACGTCTTTTTGTTACTCATATTCGATTCCTTACGGCTAAATACAGTTATGTTTCCAAACATCTTTTTACAAAACATAGCACATACACACACAGGACATTACAACTATAAACCAACACTGCATTATGGATACATTTTTGAATTATAAAAAAAAACAGCGACACCGAAGCAGCCGGAGTGTCTGCAAAAATGCTGAAGTTACATGCTTCTTTTATTAGATTAAATATTTTTTAGTTATCCTTTTATCTATTTAATTTTTTTAAAAACATTTTAGGTTACTTTTCATCAATCTTTTCAAATACTTTTTTTTTAAACAAAAAAATCATCTTAAACGTTGTATTTCTTTAATTATTTCTCATCTTACTCCTTATTTCGCAACTTTTAGTGAATCGGCCAGTCAGAAGGAAGCAATAAATGTCAATCTTTTAGTGAATCGGCCAGTCAGAAGGAAGCAATAAATGTCAATCTTTTAGTGAATCGGCCAGTCAGAAGGAAGCAATAAATGTCAATCTTTTAGTGAATCGGCCAGTCAGAAGGAAGCAATAAATGTCAATCTTTTAGTGAATCGGCCAGTCAGAAGGAAGCAATAAATGTCAATCTTTTCGTGAATCGGCCAGTCAGAAGGAAGCAATAAATGTCAATCTTTTAGTGAATCGGCCAGTCAGAAGGAAGCAATAAATGTCAATCTTTTAGTGAATCGGCCAGTCAGAAGGAAGCAATAAATGTCAATCTTTTCGTGAATCGGCCAGTCAGAAGGAAGCAATAAATGTCAATCTTTTAGTGAATCGGCCAGTCAGAAGGAAGCAATAAATGTCAATCTTTTAGTGAATCGGCCAGTCAGAAGGAAGCAATAAATGTCAATCTTTTAGTGAATCGGCCAGTCAGAAGGAAGCAATAAATGTCAATCTTTTAGTGAATCGGCCAGTCAGAAGGAAGCAATAAATGTCAATCTTTTCGTGAATCGGCCAGTCAGAAGGAAGCAATAAATGTCAATCTTTTAGTTATTCGGCCAGTCAGAAGGAAGCAATAAATGTCAATCTTTTCGTGAATCGGCCAGTCAGAAGGAAGCAATAAATGTCAATCTTTTAGTGAATCGGCCAGTCAGAAGGAAGCAATAAATGTCAATCTTTTAGTGAATCGGCCAGTCAGAAGGAAGCAATAAATGTCAATCTTTTAGTGAATCGGCCAGTCAGAAGGAAGCAATAAATGTCAATCTTTTAGTGAATCGGCCAGTCAGAAGGAAGCAATAAATGTCAATCTTTTCGTGAATCGGCCAGTCAGAAGGAAGCAATAAATGTCAATCTTTTAGTGAATCGGCCAGTCAGAAGGAAGCAATAAATGTCAATCTTTTCGTGAATCGGCCAGTCAGAAGGAAGCAATAAATGTCAATCTTTTAGTGAATCGGCCAGTCAGAAGGAAGCAATAAATGTCAATCTTTTAGTGAATCGGCCAGTCAGAAGGAAGCAATAAATGTCAATCTTTTCGTGAATCGGCCAGTCAGAAGGAAGCAATAAATGTCAATCTTTTAGTGAATCGGCCAGTCAGAAGGAAGCAATAAATGTCAATCTTTTAGTGAATCGGCCAGTCAGAAGGAAGCAATAAATGTCAATCTTTTAGTGAATCGGCCAGTCAGAAGGAAGCAATAAATGTCAATCTTTTCGTGAATCGGCCAGTCAGAAGGAAGCAATAAATGTCAATCTTTTAGTGAATCGGCCAGTCAGAAGGAAGCAATAAATGTCAATCTTTTCGTGAATCGGCCAGTCAGAAGGAAGCAATAAATGTCAATCTTTTAGTGAATCGGCCAGTCAGAAGGAAGCAATAAATGTCAATCTTTTAGTGAATAGACCAGTCAGAAGGAAGCAATAAATGTCAATCCCAAAAATCATCATTCATCAGCTAAAACTCGAATACCAGCAGTCAGGTTAATAAAAATAAAATATATCCTTTCAGTAATTTTATCCAAAAAGAAACTAAAGACAATTGGCACCGAGTTCCCAGATGCTGAATTTATAAGTCTCAGAAGTATGCAGACTGGCTCGTCCACCAGCACGAGAGAGCTACATACAGCAGGTGGCTTGAATTGTTTATCAATGGTTCCAACCAAGATTACCAAGCCTTTTTTTAAAACGGACGATCAAGCGAACCATCTCTCTCTCTCTCTCTCTCACTCACTCACTCACTCACTCACTCACAGACACACACTCACATATATATTTGATTCATCATGATTAAACACAATTATATTTCCAAACATCTTTTTACAAAACATAGCACAAACACACACGCGAGCGACACTACGACTATAAACCAACACTGCATTATGGATACATTTTTGAATTTAAAAAAACGCACTTCAACAACAAACAGCCACATCGAAGAAGCAAGATTATCTGCAAAAATGTTAAAGTTAAATGTTGAATATTCTGCAACTGTTATTGGCCATTCATCTCAAAAACCGAAGAAGAATGATACCGCACCGGCTGACATATCCTAAATCCGCTAATGATATTCCAATTCAATCACGTTTACGAGAATATCCGAAACACAGTAAAGGAAAGAGAAATGCTAGGTCATTTGTAAGTGATTGGTTCGGCAAATACCAATGGGCCAAATATTCACAAGAACGTGATGCTATGTTCTGTTTTGTGTGTAGACACTTTGCACCACCAAAACATGGCAATGCGGATGACGTATTTGCTAAAAGTGAATTTCGACAACAGAAAAAAACAAACGGAAAAGATGGGATAATTCAAAACCATGAAGTTCCAATGCCACAAATACTCCTGTGTTGCATTATCCTGGCGACAGTAACTCAGGATATTGCTCAGAGAGGACACAGAGAAGGGGAGAAGGAACTCAGCCCAGAAAATGTCCGTAAAACTCTTAAATTTGCTGCCAAACATGATGCCATCATCGCCGACCGTATCAGAAACTGTCCCAAGAATGAAAAATGCAGCAGTCCGGTGATAATGAATAAGATAATTGCAATTTTTGCATCTATGTGAAGAAAGAAATAGCAGAAAGTGTTAAATCTTGTGGATGTACGTTGTGGCGCAGTGGATATCGACTCGGAACGCAAAATCGAAGAGCCGAGTTCGTAATTCCAGTTGAATTCATGGTATTCACTTACGCATAAACACCCTTGGGAAAGGTATTAATCCATCTCTTCCCTCCAGTTATGGGTTAAATAATAGAACAGTTTGGGTTCTGTAGCCTTGGCTGGCGACTAGTCTACCGCAGAAAGCAATTTCAACCTACTACGGGATAATCTTCTGCCCAGTCACTCATGTCACGTACGGAATTTAACTGATTGATTAAATCTTGCAAATATTTTTTTAATACAGGCCGAACTGAACAGCTATCCCTCCTGCTAAGATTTATTAATTATTTACCATCTTTTCCACTAATAATAGATTGAATTTTTCTGATTTCCTTAAAGTTCTTCTTAGTTACTTTAATATTTCTTAGTTAACCCCTTGTCTAATTTTTATAATTGTTAAAACCAATTTAGGTTACTTTTCCCCAATCTTTTTCATTACTGTTTTTCTTTTAATTTGATTAAAATCGGACCACTCCTTCTATAACCCGATTTTTTCGATTATCAATTGTTGATATTTATTGGAGGTACCGCGACACAAAACCTAACTAAAGACACTCGCAGACGCTTATAGCACAACTGTATAAATTTTCAAGAAAATCGGTTCAGCCATTTTGGAGTCTGTAGGTAACGGACACACACACACACACACACACACACACACACACACACACACACACACACACACACACAGACAAAGTTCCAGCTCTCATGACATCACTGTATTGGCTGCACTCCTATTATGCTATAAAGCTGTTGACCCTATAAAACAGGTCAAACAATTCTTGTCAGCATTAAAGCCTTTTGTGGGAACATGTTTAATCTCTGGGAACCTGACAATGTAGTAACATTATGATCACTAGGGTATATCATTTTCATTCCTTGTGTGGAGCCGCTTCTGGTAGTCATGAGTTGTCTCCCTTTAACTTTCACGGTATTGAACTCACAACTCTTTGGGTTAAGTCGAAGAGGCTCACCCCTTGTTCCTTGTTTAGGTTTTGGTTCCGGCTTTCTCTTTTCCAATATTTTCACTCTTTTCTTTCTTTTTTTTTTTTTCTCAATTGGAGTAGATAGACTAAACTATCGCCCGGTTCACACTCCACCCACGTCTATTGAACAGGTGAAGAGATTCATCTCTTGTTCCTTGTTTAGGATGTGGTCTCCGGCTTTCTCTTTTCCAATCTTTTCACTCCTATGTAGCCCCCTGCGCTTCAGTGGCGTTACCGCTTTGCTCGGGGTGATACAATTAAAAAAAAAAAAACAAACATAAATTATCTTAAACTTTGTATTTCTCCAATTATTTCTCGTCTTACTCATAATATTAAAAAAAAAAAATTTAACAACCTTTAACCGGTCATGCAGAAGAGAGCAATAAAAAGTCAATACTAAAAATTTTTGGCGGACCTGAAGGAGACTACCACCACCTTTTAATTTTTTTTTTTTTTTAGCGCAGTCTTATCGATTAAGTTTCCAATTATAAAAAATATTTTGGAAAAATTTTAATATTTAAACAATTGGGGGGGGGAGCTCAGTTTCTAATACAACGTTATAGTAAATCGATCCTCTATTTTAGAACCACTCGCGTTGTGGTCGCTTTGTTTTGTTTTGGGACGAGTTGTTGCTCGTGTTTTTGTCTTTTTCTAGTTTTCTTCAGTTCTTGCACGATGGCATCTTCCTTGGAAAGTCCAAGAATGGCTTATTTAAAAAATTTCGCAAAGGATTCAGTAGTTGAATAAGCGCAAGCAAAAGAGTTAATTGCACAGGATCGATTTATTATATAAGGTTGTATGAAAACTGAGACCCCCCCCCCACCTAAAATTGTTTAAATGTTGAAATTTTTACTTTTTTTTTTTTTTGTCGTCAGTCGGAAAGTTTAAGCTTTAATCGATAAGATTGCACTGATAAAAGTAAAATAAAATTGATAACCAACCAATTTACAGGTGGTGATAATGTCGTACCGGCGAGTGGTTCCAAAATGGAGGATCGATTTACTTATAACGTTGACTGAGCCCCCCACCAATTGTTTAAATATTGAAATTTTTCCAAATTGTTTTGTCAATCGGAAAGTTTAGAGTGTAACTGATAAGATTGCATCGAAAAAAGTGAAAAAAAAAAAAAAAGAAAAACAACAAACTTAAAGGTGGTTGTAGTCTCCTTCAGGTCCGCCAAAACTTTTAGTAAAAATCAGTCAGTCATCTTTCACAACACAAGTATCAGTTAAAACTCGAATACCAGCGATCAGGGTAATAAAAAGACATGTTCTTTCACTACTTTTAAAAGCAAAATCATAACGGTTAAAAAAAATGATGACAACGAAAAAACAAAGAAAAATGAATTTTAGGTTGTTTTTTGTTTTTTTTCTTTGGCATTTCTTAGTAATTTCGTCAACGTGCAAACAGGCATTCGCAGTCAGCCTAGGGAATGAATTACCCGTCCGGGAAGTATCCACATAGGCCGATGAGTCTAACCATTCGACAATCAAGCTTACATTTTTGAGCTAGTAGTTATAGTGGGTTGCTTATCTATTCTTTATCTTTTCTAGTTGGGATTCCGTTCTAGTGAAGGGTAATTATATACCGTTGCAGGTTAACGGAATGTGGCCTTGTGGTAGATAGCCCACTATAAGTCATAAAATGATTATAAAATCAAGAAAAGCAAATTGAGTTGAAAATAACATTTATATATATACACATATCAATTAATGTTTTTACAATTAAAGTAATACTTGAAGTATAGGTCCAACTGGCGTTAAAATGTTCATGGCAAATAATAAGCTGAAAAAGATTTAAAGCTTAGGAATGTTGTTCATTTTGACAATAGAAGGCTGACAAGGAGAATTCGATACTTAAAGTAGTGTGGAGGCGTCTTGTATGTAAGGAATGTATTTGATGTATTCGCTCCTTAGGTCAGTAAGTACTTTTGAGACGGGGAAGAAAGTAAGGAGAGGTGAAGGGAGGCGAACATAGTAGCCGCTTGACTTGGTCAAGGGAGGTACTAATCACGCTCGTCTGTGTCCGTCTTTCTGTCTGTCTGCTGGGTGCTTTCTGTCTCGGCGTTTTATATCTGCTTTTTGGATCAAAAGCAGCTTGTTTGGGATTTCACACTTTAATTTGATTCTGGGCTTCCCATTGGCTGGTAAATAAAAATCGCGTAGGCTCGCGAAATGGAAATTTGATATTTGATTAATTTTTATTTTTCAGCCGGAACATCTGCGCGAATCCACCTGCGCAGAGATAACTTTTTTCATTTGCTTTTTGGTCGGTATAGAGCAAACATCCGGTCCCTCGCTTTTGCTCGGTATGTATCACCACATAGTAAAGTAAATTGACTCTGGTCTTTAAGAAGTAAATTTCTTTGAATATTGATGTAAAATAATTTACATTAACTTTTGTTGAAATCTAGAGAAATTGGTAAAATCGAAGTAATGTATGCTTATTTGATGTTTTGTTTCAGGGTCATGGAGAAATGATATTTAAGTTATTTCCTTATTTCAAAGTAGATTCTTGATCGTATGGTCGGATTTTGCTGAAAATATAAATTAATTTTTTAGCTGATTTCTGTACGGCTGTGGTGCCCCCGGCATTTTGAAATTGATTTCGTTGCATTATTTTTTTCTCGCGCTTCGAAAACGTCTTGTAAAGAAAAAAAATCAAAAAAAAATCACACTGTTCTGCTAGTATTGACGTTAGCATTTACTATTAATCCTTTGATTCTTTTTGTTTTGAAATTAACCTCTTGTACTCCAACAGCTTGAGAGTGGAAAAGCAGGTAAGAAAACATTAGAACTCCACTACTATGAATGGAAAGTTATTCCGTTAAGTGAAGTAACACTCGTACTCAAACTCATTCTTAAGTTGTGTATACGATAATGGCGTAGTATGAAAATGAAGACACTATTTGAGATTGCCTCCCGTTTTCTCAGAAAAATCTCGGCCCCAAAATGGTCCCCTCCACTTTGAGAGTTCCAGAATCGCCACTGACTGACTTTTTAGTCAGTACAAAAGATTAGGCCAGAATTTAAACTTGGCTTCACTTTCTGCACCCCGATGTTTAAAGAAGAAAGGTGATAACAGTGATTTGATGTAATTTATGAACATTGTAGTCAGTGGCGATTCTACAGGGGGAGCCAAGTTTCCCCCACAGAATTTTGGCTGGAACCTCCCCACTTTTATAAACTTTCAAAAAGTTTATGAAACTGATCAGTCTCTGATTTTAATAAAATTTGATCTTCGGCATTTTTCCACTGCGTTTTCTTTTTTTATTTAGCTTTTTAAGGACACATACAAAACCCGAGAAGACAAATCACTCTGTTCTGCTAATTCTGACGTTAGTATTATTAACTGTGATTTTGTTTTAAAATTAACCTCTCTTGTGTTCCAACAGCTTCGGAGTGGAAAAGAGGGCAAGAATAGATTAGAACTTCACTACTATGAATGAAGTTATTCCATTTAATTTAGTGAAGTAACACACTTATACTTAAACTAATTCCGAAGTTTTGTATATGATAGGGGGGGGTGTAGTACGAAAATGAAGATGCTGCTTCAGTTTGCCCTCCTCCCCCCCAGAAAAATATCGGCCCTCCGCCACTTTTTCAAATTTTCACAATCGCCACTGATTGTTAGTCAGTTTCCTCTTTCTGGTAATAAAATTTGCTTCTGCCACACAAAAAAAAAAGTAGCTAGCCTTAGTCCAACAACACGTACCTCCTATTCGCTACCGCAGTCGGAATTTTTATAGAATGAATAACGTTAAATTTGCATAGGTGGAAAAAAGAGTGTCGCGAAAGTATCCGACTTCAAGATCTATCTTTTCTTAAACATACGACTCCTAACGTCGCCATTTTTCTTTTTGGGATAATTTTTACACGCAAGACACGTCCGAATCCACTTTCAGCCTGAAGGTAAGCCATTTTTCTCTTCTGTTTACACGCTAATGAAAAAAAAAAAGTCATTTTAGTACAAATGATGAAATTTGAAATTGTTTGAGAAAATCATAACATATACAAGATATGCTTTTTTTTATGGAGTTGAAGTATGAAAATGAAAACCGTGGCAGTCAATGTTTGCGCTACTGAATAGCATTGGAATTGTTAAAGAACATCAAAGAGAATATAAAATAGAGCTTCAGGTCAGGTGAAGAATTATCAATGCTAAATCACATGTATTAATTACTAGAAACATGAAATTATTAATTTTTTTGCTCATGTCTTCGTCTTATTCCCTTTTTTGCTTTTCATTGTAACTCTTATTGCAGAAGCTTTATTCTTCATTTCCAATTTTACTATAGAATGACAGTTACGATTGAAAAAACAGGAATAAGATTATCGAAATCCTAAAATAGTAGAAAATAATAAAACTTTAAACAAATCTTTTAAAGTCAATTACTTAACTATAACAATTAAACATTGTTAAAAATCTCTAAGTGATCCTTATATTCTTTTACGTGCAAGGTCCTTTCAGAACGTAGGCGATCATGACCCGCCACATCTTCTTGTTCCTGGTAGCTTTTAATACATTTTGTCTTGTTATTTCTCCCACATCCCACTCTACCATTCATTTGCTTAAAAGCCCATCAAGTCTGTTCCCACTTTCTCTCTATCCACCCTGTGAGTATCGGATTCTCCAAACCCTCCTTCCGTATTACATGTCTTAGAAACTTCAACTGTCTTTTCCTGATATTAAGTATAAGTTTCCTTTTTGTTTTCATTCTCTCCAAAACCTCGTCGTTGTTCACATGTTCGGTTCATGGTATCCTCAGCATCCTTCTGTAGAGCTATATTTCTCTTGCTTTGAGATTTCCCTTCATCTTTCATGAGATCGTCCAGCATTTGTTGCCATACGGAAGGACAGATATTACATAAGTCTAGTATGCCTTCGTTTGTTTCCAACAAAATTTTCCTGTCTCCCAATACTCTGCTTAACTTTTGAAATGCGTCCTTGGCCATCCCAGTATGCCTTCAGATCTCAGTTTCGCACTTCCTATCCTCCGTTAGAACACTTCCCAGACTGGGGCCAATATAAACTTTTGATGAAGCAGAAAAATATATGAAAGTTCAAAAGTCACAGGTCTAAAGAAGTACCCACATTACAAAATATGCTGCCCATAATCCCACTTTTTTTTATATAATCGTGTTGCCCCAAGCAAGGCATTTTACTGCCACTCTTGAGCAGGGTTTACATAGGAGGTAAGTTATGAGAGAGAGTTACAGGGGTGTCAGGAAGAGGGTAGTAGAAGGATGAGAATACTGCTGAGAGTGGAATGGATGAAGAAAGAAGCATGAGAGAGAGAGAGGAAGCAAGTTAGTGATATAGATGACTATTGACTTTACATTTGAATTCTTGATGAATGTAGTTGTCGGGAAAGCAAATAAACGGAAGAGAATTCCACAGGGGGAAATGCGAGAGAAGAAGTTGCTGGAGTAGAATTTGTGTTTACAATTTATCGGAGCAGAAGTCGTGAAATTACTTGTAGAAGAGACACAGGGAAGCCACATTGCGCCGGTGAGAAAAGCAGATATATACTTGAGATGCCTGCGATTGCTAACATAGAAAATTGTATAAACTACCAAGCTCTTTGAAAGCGATCTAGAAACAAGATTGTGCTGTTTTTTACTTCCCTATAGTTATTGACAGGATATACGTGAGCATTTAAATTACTATTAGTTTGTCACACATGAAATGATGGTCGTTGTAGGAAATGATTGGTTGGTTGTTTTGTTTTATGGCATATCAACCTCGGCAGGTTATTTATTGCCAACTAAACTTTTATTTTATTGCTAGTAATTAATACCTTTTTCTTTCAACAATTTTTTTTTTTTTATATAAGTTTTGTGTCTAGTAATACTTTTTCTTTTTGAGTATCAAGATTCATTGGGATTTGTTTTTTTTAAGGGCAGGGTCCCCAAGTTACACCCTGTTATTTAAACCATCACTGGAGGGAAGGGGCGGATTAATACCTTTCCCAAGGGTACCAGCGCATAAGTGAATGCCGGGCAGTCAGCTGGAATTCGAACTCGGCTCACCGATTTTTCTTTCCGAAAGGATATCCACTGCATCATAACGCACATCCGTGAATAAACGCTTACAGCACCTGGTATTCCCAAGCGGTCACCCATCTAAGTACTGACCAGGCTCAACGTTGCTTAACTTTCGTGATCGAACGGGAACTTGTGTATTCAACGTGATATGACCGTAAGCTATCTCCAAGAATTGCTACTTTGTTGTTTCTCCATGGCTGCTTCTTTTAATACTTGTGTTAACCTCTTCAAGTCAAGTTCAGTCATTATCTATCCTCCATATCCTCATAATCTTCACTTCCTATTTCCTCTTTTTACATTCATATCACACACCTCATTCAATAACCTGCCTTGAATGGCTCTTGAACCTTATATGAACATCATTAAAAAAAGCAGAGTACCACAGCCTCACTATGTTAGTTGTTTAGTTTATGTAGCAACTAGATTTTATGAACTACAGTTGGTAGTTCTATGACAATCAGTTTTAAATTCAAAGTTATTCTCCTATACTGGTTGCCAATCAATGCTAAAGTCTATCATATTGTTTAATGCATTGCTAAGAAGAGACTGATCCATACCTTTTCCAGCAGCATTTGTGTAAAAGTGAATGCAACAAACTTGAATTAAATTTTAACTTTAATTTTCCTTTCTTGATATGTTGCTTAGTTTTTGAAAGTCCTTACTTGCTATTCAAATATGCCTTCAGATTTTGATCTCAGATCTTGTCTTCTGTTAAAACACTGTCAAACTGTTTAAATGTTCTTACTTGCTTGATTTTGGCATCTTTAATTCATAGTTCACATTTTGAGCTGTTAAGTTTTTATATAATGTTTCATGTGAGCTTATAATTTTTTTTCTTTCCACAAGATAAATGATATAAAAATTGTCTGTTTTTTTTTTTGTCTAAGCACTTTCAGCTATACTTTTAGCCATTATGAAGGATGAATTTTATCTTAAATTATATAAAAAGGCTTTATTTTATCACCTTGTCTGTCATTTTTAATGAAACGTGCATAAAAGAGTGATTGCTGTCTAAACACACACACACATATATATGTATGGATATAGTGGTCAACACCCAGCAGTGACTGTTTGTTTCATACTAAAACATAATCGTCTAGCCATGTGTGTTGTGTTTTGGTTCAAATATTTCTAATATGCTAGTCTGCAATGCATTATGGATAAGTCTATTATAATGATTATTAGTGGACAGTAACGGTTATATTTCAATTTTTTCTAGGGGTTATCGAGCAGAAATAATTATGGATCTGAATGCAGTTTTGTGCTTATTTTGTTTTGTTTGTTAACTTTATTATTAATTGCTTTGTTATTGATTGTTTTTATATCTTTTTTATTTGTATTTATGTGCATTTTTACTTAGTTGATTTGATTATTATTTACATTATTTATCTATTGATTTGGATTCATTTATGATACTTATTTTTATTTTATTTATTTTTGGGGGTTCATTTTTAGATTTCAAATTTTAAGTAAAAATGTTTTGTGTCTGCATTTTTAGATGAGTTCTGATTGTTTTCGTAATTTGTGTTGGTCTGTGCAGGTAATTATAGCTATCTTTCTTTCTAGACAGTTTAAAACTGAGTTCAAATTCCTTGCATTCACTTGTGCACAAATACCCTTAGAAAAGGTATTAATACGTCTCTTCCCTCCAGTTATGGGTTAAATAATAGGACAGATTGGATTCTATAGCCTTGGTTAGCAATCTACTGCAGGATAATCTTCTGCACAGTCAGTCATGTCTCTTTTGAGATATGATCACCCAAAGCGTGTATCCCGTATGGCACTTAATTGACTGTTATAGACTGATGCTGTTTTCCCAAATATTTTTAGTGGGATTTGGTTTTTGTTTTTAATTTCTCATATATATTTAGAAAGTATTGTGTTTGCTATTTGTAAAGGATATTTTGTGCGTGTAGTTTCTAGGGTCCTTAGTATATTTTTTTTATCAGCTAATTTTACAGTGGCTTGGTATATTATATTGTTCTGTAAGCAATTACCATTTAAGACATTCACTCTTCACTCACACGTGTGGGTGGATTGTGAGTTATTTTTTTCTTGAACTTTTTATTGTGTCATGTTTTTAGCGCAACTGTAGCTGATTTTTATTCTGTATTTCTATTGAATCTCTTCTGAAGAGTGCTAGATGGTGGCAAGTTGGTGTTTGAGTTATGAATATTTTTCCCACATTTACTGTGACATTTTTGTTGTACAAGTTAAACCATATGATGCTTTTATTTTCTGTTGACTTTTTGTAGCTGTTTTATAGTGTCAATTTTTACTCATTATTTATTATTGATTACTTAATTATTTGATATTTATCATTATTTTATTTACTTATGCTTATGTGTGCATTCTTAGTTTGTTAATTTCTTTATTTACGCTCTCACACCCTGATTGAGCACCCTGGTAGAATGGTAGACTTTGAAAAACAGTAGCTACTCTAGCATCTACGCATCGTTCATTCAGCAATGAATTAGAACACTCTCAGCTATTGGGCGTGTATAATGATAATATACAAGCTAAAAAGTCTGCCTCCTTCTACCAAGTGACCGTAACTCAGAGGTGGAATCGCCGACTGACGCAAATTCGGTCGGGTTTCAATCCTGGATAAATAGCAATCGGCTGTCTAACCGTACTGATGAGGTGTGATACAGCAAAACAGATCTGTCTGCAGATGACTATATAATGTGTGTGTTTATACTATTTGCATTCAAACTATTGTTCTCATCTTTGTTTCCGTTAGCACAACATTTCGGCAGTTATGCCTTCCAGTCTTCATCAGGTGTAGATTGATATGAATGACATAGAAAAAAATTTGAACTGAACTCATTATTTAATCTATGTAGGTAAACTGGGCAGACCTGAAGGAGACTAACACCACCTTTAGATTTGTTGTTTCTCACTTTTTCAGTGCAATCTGATCGATTACACCCTAAACTTTTGACTGACAAAAAAAAAAAATTGGAAACATTTCAATATTTCAACAATTTTACGAGGGACTCAGTTTTTCATACAACATTATAGTAAATCAATCCCCCATTTTGGAACTACTCACCAGTACAACATTACCACCACCTGTAAATTTGTTTATCATTTTTTGGGGGTTTTTTTTGCTTTTTTCAGTGCAATCTTATTGATTAAACCCTAAACTTTCCGATTGACAAAAAAATTTGTAAAAAGTTCAACATTTAAACAATTTTTTTTTTTTTGGTGGGGGGGGGGGGGCTCAGTTTTTCATACAACCTTATAGTAAAATTGATCCTTTGCGAAAGTTTTAAATAAAGCCATTCTTGGACTTTCTGAAGAAGATGCCATGGTAAGAACTAAAGAAAACTTGAAAAAGACAAAAACAAGAGTAACAACTTGTTTCAAAAAAACAAAACAAAGCGACCCCAATGCGAGTGATTCCAAAATGGAGGTTCGATTTACTATAACGTTGTATGAGAAAGTGAGCCCCACCCCCACCTCAAATTGTTTAAATATTGAAATTTTTTCAAATAATCAGAAACTTTATGTAATAACAGATAAGAGTGCACTGAAAAAAGTTTCAAACAATGAAAAACAAAAATATTAAAAGTGGTGGTAGTCTCCTTCAGGTCTGCCATAAACTGTTCTCACTGCCCATGTGTAGGTGAAATTGAAGCCTTAAGCCTAACCTGCCTGCTGATTAGTACTGCTGATGTTGAAGACTTGCTATAATTTGTCTTTATTTATTAGCAACTCCCACATTGTATTTATTTCTATGCTAGGCCTACTAAGGGGGTCATCAGAGCATAGAATATGCACTGATTCTTTCAGATATTTAAAACTGCTATGCTTATCCTTGTTCAGTATTTTTACTTCATTCCAAGGGTCCTGATGATTACCCTTTTCACTCCATACATGCTTGATTTCATTGATTTAACCCTTTCAATATTCCGCCAGCCTTAATTTTGAGAGGCATATTATTTCACCTTTCTCTTTGCTACAACTGCAGTTTTTGGTCAAATTCTCCATTTTTCTTAGCAGAGATTTCTTTTAGTGATACTGTTTCTGAATATTGTTCTGATGTATGAACTGCAGATCTTCAGGATCTTTTCTGATAAGCTCTTGACATAAGGTAGACAGATCATGGCAATTTCTTAGTCTTTCTCTTTAACCCTTCTCTTTCCACCAGCAGAAGATGACATTGTATTTGAAAGGTACAATTAAAGCTGATCTTATTGTTGGTATGTCTCTGAGTCACCATTTATGATTTTTTCCTCAGTGTTGTAGACATTGAGCAATAATAAACTTTAACATCTAACACAGTCTACACTATTTACATTATTCGGACTATTATCCTCATCTTTGTTGCTATTTCTACAACATTTCAGCTGTTGTACACTCCGGCCTTTTTCAGATGCTAGGAATTTTGAATCGAACCCTTTATTTCAATCACTGGGGTATATCATTCTCATTCCTTGTGTGAAGCCTCTTTTGGTAGTCATGAGTTATCTTCCTCTGACCCTTTAAGTTACTTGTTCACCACTGCTGTAGCCTGGTATTGAACTCACAACTCTTTGGGTCAAGTAACTGGAACCAACCAACGTCTATATCCATGTTTTGATATCTCCCAGAGGCTTAAAGCATTCCTCAGCAGGATCACTTGACGAAGACCAAAAAATGATCCAGCACGAGTTGAACAAATCCTTCAGGCAAAAATTCAATTCAGTCAAGGTCCACCAAGTATGGAAAGTAAATAGATTAAAAGATTGGTCCAGTTTGATCAACTCAGAATTTCAAATAATAATACCAGAACCTGTCCTGGCCTATTGTGCCCTAAAACCTGCTAACCCTGAGCATAGAAAATGAAAGGTTATTCAGAGCAACAATTCATAATCTTATATGGTATCATATATCATATATGGTATCATATATATCAGATACTCTATCAGATATGGCACAACAGTTTTAGTTTTAAAAAAAATCATGCATGGAAACTCAACCTCGCTGAACACTTCACAGCAACCCATTTTTGTCAAAAAGAAATTAGACGTTGCCTACAATCAGGACTTACACACTAAAGGTGAAATCTTTTCTGACCAACATTTTGTCAACAATAGATCTCACTTCCTCTTTCACACGTCCAGTAATATCAGTGCTAGCAGCACTAACAACAAAAGAGGAAGATCATGCAACTTTACACACTCTAATGATCACAATTCTAATCAAAAGAGCTTAAACGGTCAGCCTACTATTTGCTACATTTGTGGATGCAAATTCCTCTACGCCAACGTGTGCCCTTACTCCAAAATTAACAACTATAAAAGGCAAACCACAGAAAATATGGTATTCCTAAATGAACACAAAACAATATACCATACAGATAATGCTACTGAAACTTTTAAAGAAATCTTGAACGTGGTGTTGCTAAATCAAGAGAAGCCTGATAATTCCATCTTTCTTGGACAGACATTCAACTTCACCATTTTGGATTTAGGGTCGACTACAATGGTATGCAAAAAAAAAGGCTTGATTCTTTCCTTGAATCATTGTCCGAAGACACCAAAAAAAGAATTCCCACCCAAGAAGGGACAAAGACTTTTAAATTCTGGGGTGAAGTGAAGTTAAAAATCATTAAAAACAGTAATTCTACATTGTGCCCTAGTTAAAATGAACATAAAAATAAGTGATGTTGATGTCGATATTCCTCTATTATTGAGCAAGACAGCAATGAAAAGAGCCCTGATATTCTTCAACTTTAATGATGACACAGAGGAAATGTTTGGTAAAAAAAAAAAAAAAAATTACTGTGCACCACATCTGGCCACTACCACATCCCTATATCAAGACCTCCACCAGACCGGAGTAAGTTCCAGTACATTTTATTTTTAAACTATATTAATAAAAAGAGCAAGGTAGAAAAATTTAAAATTGCCACCAAATTGCATAAACAATTTAGCCATCTGAGTGCAAAAAAAAACAAATTATGGGATCTTGAAATAGAGGAATTGAAAGATTTTGTAATGGAATTTTACTTGGCAATTTGGAGGATTGCTTTGTTTGTATCACTCTTCTTGAGTAAAGGTATGAAATATTGTTATTAATTTTGGGAAGAGTCATCACCATTCCAAGACTTATTCAGAATATTAAACCGATTCTTTTTGTTTGTTGTTGTGAGCACACTGTCTTGGCCAGATCTTGCATTTTCCTTAGAGATAGCTTTTAAATACTACCACCTAAAAACTATGTCCTCAGCACCTGAAAGAAAAGTGGGGAAGTCTTAACACTTAACATAATCTCTCTTGCCTGACTGAAAGACAGATCATCTCACCTTGGATCAGCCAGCAGGAGAAAAGAGGAGGAGATTTACAGATTTCTTATAGAGACTAGTCGCTGACGTGTTTGACTTAAAATAAAGAACCTATATGATTTAAAAGTTTACAAGTAATGTCAATTGCTATTTATCTCCTTGAATCCCATCCATATTTTATCTTTTCTTCAATACCCTCTGTACCCAGTCCTTTCTCTCATTGTAATTCCTTGAACACTAGTGGAAGTCTCAAAAATATTAAAAATATGCCTATAGGTTTATTTTGTATTAAAATAGCTTTATTTTCTCAAATCAGTTAAGTGCCATACATGATACACGCATGGGCAATCATGTCTCAAAAGAGACATGACTGACTGGGCAGAGGATTATCCAGCAGTAGATTGCCATTGCTTTCTACGGTAGACTGGTTGCCAGCCAAGGCTATAGGACCCAATCTGTCCTATTATTTCACCCATAACTGGAGGGAAGAAACGTATTAATACCTTTCCCAAGGGTATTTGTGTGCAAGTGAATGCAAGGAATTCAACTGGAATTCGAACTCAGCTCCTTGATTTGTTGTTCCAACTCAATATCCACTGCACCACAATGCACATCTATTTCTCAAAAGAACATAAATATTGAACTAATAAAACGAATTTTGCTCTGTATTTTTTTTTTTTCATGAATGAACAATGAAGCAGAAGCGGTATTGATTTGTCTTGCAGTATTTGTAGTTGTACTTTACTTAATGTGTTTGTATCTTAAACTACTGTGAGCTCCATCTTTGCTCTAGATGTATTTGGTCGAAACAAAATATAGCTTTTTAAGTCAATTTCAAAGACAATATTCAGGTACTTGTACATAGATTTATTCAACCACATATGTGTCATTTAGTTCCATTACCTTTCATCATCTTTGAAGTCGCTTCGTGACTCCATCCTCTCAGAATTGAACATCTAGATGAACACATCTAAGTGATTTTTTTTATAGGCTTCCAAATAATTGAGGGTTTTTTTTAAAGAAAATTTTAAGTGGTAATATGATAGTAAAATATCAGGTTAACATGGTGGGTGCAGTAAAATTCCTAGCCAACTTGTACCAATCTCTGTAAAGAGATGGGTTGTATGGCATTGTCCTGATGGAAGATAACTCTTTTGATTGGCCAATACCAGATACTTTTCATTGATTGCTACCTTTTAATTATCCTATTGTGAGCAGCACGTTTGAATTCAATGCCTGATTTTGTGGAAGAAGCACATAATGCACAATGCTCTTCTAATATTGCTAGATTTTAGGGAATGTTATGGCTATTACTGCTGGGTTGGTTCTTTTGCCTAAACATCCAAAACTTGTTGAATGGCTTTCGCCGCTGAAATAAATGGGCAAAGAGAAAAGGAAAGATGCAGAGACACTAGAGGGACAGTTTGGATACTGATTTTAATTTTCGGTTCCAATGACCTCTTGTTGGGGAAATTCCTTCCCGAACTGTTTGGCACGTCTTTACCATCCAAAGTCCAACAGAGAAGAAGCAAGAGATTTTTTGGCACCAGGAGGCTTCTCTTTTTGCGCATGCGTCAATTGTCTTTCCTGTCAGTGGACTCCTGAGAGATTTTATTTTAATTTTATTTTGTATTTTTATTTAATCCCTACAATTTACAGCATCACCTTTTGTTTATCATTGTGTAAACAATTCATGTTTCATTGCCTATGATCATTCTTTTTAAAAATAGGTTCTTTTTGTTGAGTTTTAACTAAAAATTACAGATGGAAATGTGACTTGTTAAATTCTTTGTCAAAGCACCTAACTATAACAATTCGTGTTTCCCAAAACCTTACAAAGCTAATATGAGATACAGGGATTATCTCTGTGTCACGTGACCTGGATTACTTTTTAATCATAATTTAGATTTGATCATCAATGGCTGTATACCTGCCAGAATGGTCTCAATCTTTCAGATCAATAATATTGCCACAACCAAATGCAGGTGACAATTCTACTCCATCAGCTTCTTTTCTCACACTTCCCACTTGTGGAATTCCCTTTTATATACTTGCTTTCCTGGCGGCTACAACCTCCAGAAATTTAAATGCAAAATCAATTCCCATCTCTTATCCACTTAACTCCTGCCCTTTCTACATCACATCATGTATCTTGTTCTTTTTCTTTCTCTCTACCTTCACAACTGTCTTTACTCCTGTGTTCACATCCTTCTCTTGCCCTTTCTCTTTGACCCCCTGTAACTTGTTTGTCTTTGTTTTCACTCTCCTCTTGTCTAAAACTTTAACTCTCTTATGTAGCCCCCTCACATCAGTGGTGGTACCTCTTGCTTGGGGTGAAATGATTTAAAAAGAACAAAAAAAACTTCTTAACCTAATAAACTACTTACAAACAGAACTCTGATATCGCACTTTCTAATTTAAAAAGGCAGCTATTTTTTTTTTTTTTTTTGCTGTTTGTACAGAATCTTTTTCTTGTCAGAATTATGAGCATCAAATGACAAAAATGAATCTCATTTTCCTGTCACTTTTAACATGAAATCATTCGAAATTTACGATTCCATCTTCTCACAAATTGCATGTAAATTCACATTAAAATATCTCTTCAGAATAAGTCAGTTAAGTGCCATACGTGATGCACACTTGAGCAATCATGTCTCGAAAGAGATATGACTGACTAGGCAGAAGATTTTCCTGCAGTAGATTGCTATTACTTTCTTCGATTTCCAACCAAGGCTGTAGAACGCACCCAATCTGTTCTGCTATTTAACCCATAGCTTGAAAAAGAAGAGACAGATTAATACCTTTCCCAAGGGTATTTGCACATAAGCGAATGCAAAGAATTCAACTGGAATTTGAACTTGGCTCTCCAACCTTTCGTTCTGAGCAGTTATATACTGCACCACAATGCACATTTTCAGAATACATGTCATAAATTCAGTCACTTGTTAAATGTGTTCAAATGTAATCTGTTAACAAACACTGTAAAATTTTGTTCCAACTCAATATAACTTTAACTCATGGTTATGATACAAAGAAACAGAGGCGATTTTTTTCGAAATTCTTTTTGCAATGTTTCTAAAAAGCAAGGATTCATTTTTTTCAATAATCGATGAAAGATAGAATCCAGAGTTAAACTTATTAATATTGAAGGAGTTGATTAAAATAGATTATTGAACTGAAATTAACTTTTCATTGGTTAAACTAGATTATTAATCTAACAACACTTCGAAACGAATCGGCGTTTGTAACAACGCTCTAAAAGGAATCTGCGTTTGTAACAAAGCTTCGGGACGAATCTGCGTGTGTAACAACGCTTGGAGACGAATCTGCGTGTGTAACAACGCTTGGAGACGAATCTGCGTGTGTAACAACGCTTGGAGACGAATCTGCGTGTGTAACAACGCTTGGAGACGAATCTGCGTGTGTAACAACGCTTGGAGACGAATCTGCGTGTGTAACAACGCTTGGAGACGAATCTGCGTGTGTAACAACGCTTGGAGACGAATCTGCGTGTGTAACAACGCTTGGAGACGAATCTGCGTGTGTAACAACGCTTGGAGACGAATCTGCGTGTGTAACAACGCTTGGAGACGAATCTGCGTGTGTAACAACGCTTGGAGACGAATCTGCGTGTGTAACAACGCTTGGAGACGAATCTGCGTGTGTAACAACGCTTGGAGACGAATCTGCGTGTGTAACAACGCTTGGAGACGAATCTGCGTGTGTAACAACGCTTGGAGACGAATCTGCGTGTGTAACAACGCTTGGAGACGAATCTGCGTGTGTAACAACGCTTGGAGACGAATCTGCGTGTGTAACAACGCTCTGAAAGGAATCTGCATTTGTAACAACGCTCTGAAAGGAATCTGCATTTGTAACAACGCTCTGAAAGGAATCGGCGTTTCTCAAACTCGAGGAAATTTCAAGCTACAAGGGGGAAATAATTGCACTGCTTACTAGCAATAAAATAATTCTTAAATGGATTTTCTCATGTCTGAGAAAGTTTGCTTATTGTAGGTGGGTGGCACTATGTCTAACAGGTTTGGTATATTAGTACATTTTTAAAATAAATTAGTGAAATTTAAGTCTGTTTTGACGATTTATTTTGTCATACACATGAAGGGGGAAATCTGGGTGGTTAAACTCTGTGTAGGGGGAAACAACAGAAAAAGGTCTGGGAACCACTGTACTAGATATATTAACTTGAAAGCATTTAATATTAGCCTTATTAAAATGCTTTTTTTTTTCAGTACATGCTATGTTCTTCATACAAAAGACTATACAAAACCAGGAATATTAGTTGTCTATGCCGAAATTCTTAACCTGTATATTCCACTCTCAGTTGCTGATTGAGTAACTGAACTAAATTTTTTGTGTTACACTTTTCCAGATCCATTCTAGCATTTCTCGGCTGTATAATCTGCAAGAAAAGATGAAGAGGGCCAGAAGAAAATGGTCACTCATAGGCTAACCATTTAACACAGATGTTTCCATATTGATACATGAGAATGTTCTCCAACAATCTTTCTACAAAGAAATCCACACCATACTGAGATCAACACATTGTCTGTCAGAATGATGTATACCATTTCCTTCAGTTACTTCACTCTCTAACAATGGTTGATATCTATTTGAACCTGTATTTACTTTTGCATTTAGTTGTTTGGAACCAGGAAATACAGTCACTGGTGTTTTTCCACTGGTTTTTTTTTTTGTGGCTGTTCTTAACAAGTCACAAATATTTTTTTAATATTTGATGGCTTATTTTGCCCACTTCTGTCTCTGTTGGATTAATGTGTCTGTATGATGGATTGTTGTTAAAGTCATCTTTGTGGTCTTTCACTGTAAGGAAAGCTTGTTTGCCAGTTAATATTTGTATTTTATTACTTAAATTTAATTTGTTTGTGATGATTTTAGCCTCCTGATGTTTTCAATGTATGAATCTGGGGCTTTTTTGTAAGATTTAGTCAATTCTTCCATGACTTTTTGGTTTATTTGGTTATATTGCTGGATTTATCTCCTTTAATAAGGATGTTTTGCGTTTTTATTTTCTTTACTTCGGTATTTAGTAATTTCTGGAATTTTTTAAAATTTTTTAAAATTTTATATTGTCTAAAATAGAAATCATGTCTTCACATTTTTACCTTTTTTTTTTTTTTTTTGTTTCTGTATTTTTATTCAAAAAGAAAAAAGCTTTCCATCTCATCCTTATTAGAAATTGTTCAATTACTTGTAGTACTTGAAGCATGTATTCTTTCTTGTTAGGTATCGGTATGTTTTTTAGAGAGTGTAATATTTTAAATTCCTGCCTTGTTGTTTTTTGCTTAGCATTCAGTAAGTGTATCTTTTTGTTAAAATGCACTGTTATTTTTTTTGTCAATTCCCATCTCTTATTCCCTTGACTCCAGTCTTTCTCTTGTCCTTTCCCAAGACCCCTTGTATCTTGTTATTATTTTCACTCTACCCTCGCAACTCTCTTCACACCAGTATTCCTATCCTTATTTTGCCTTTTCTCTGACAACCCTTAAAACTGGTTCCTCTTTTTCTTTGCTCTCCTCCTATGTAAACTTTTATTCTCCTCTTTTCACCCCCACCCCACCCCGCGCAACAGTGGCAGTACTGCCTTGCTTGGGGTGAAACGATTAAAAAAATAATAATCCTAAATAACATCAGAGAATCATGCATGAATGTGAGCAGATATGAGTCTGGAATCGTAGAAACAAAATATATTTCCGTTTAAAATTCTAGTGAAAATAATGTATAAATAAAAGCATTAAGTGAACTTTTTATAAATAATTTTTTAAAAAATAATGTTAACAGAATCTTTGAATGAAATAATAAAATACTATATATATATATATATATATATATATATATATATATATATATATATATAGTCATCTGCAGAGAGATCTGTTTCGCTGTATCACAGCTCATAAGTACGGTTAGACTTCGATTGCTGTTTTAACCCAGGACTGAAACCCAACCGAATTGGCGTCAGTCGGCGATTCTACCTCTGGGCTATGGGTGTTCGGTAGAAGAAGGCAGACTTTTTAGCGCATATATTATCATTATACGCGCCCAATAGCCAGAGTGATCTAATTCATTTTACTGAATGAGCGATGTGTACATGCCAGAGTAGCTACTGTTTTTCAAAGTTTACCATTCTTCCAGGGTGTGAGAGCGTAAATATAGGTATAAAAAATTTATCAATGGCATAATTAAGTAATAATATATAAATAAGAAATATAAATTGCCATACTAAATCATTATAATTAAACAATATAAATGATATGACAATAATAAATAATATTAAAAAAATAATAATAAAACTAATGGTAATAAAAATAATAAAATAAATAAGAATAACGATAAAAATAGAGTAACAAAGAAATAAAATATAGATAATTAGGGGAAATATATAATAAGAAAAAATATATTGATATGCTGTCTAACATGACAGCACCATACATATTGATATACCTACCATTGAGTATCTTACATTATAACAAAAAAAAAATCCAAAACCTTGATCATGACAGAAGAGAAATATATACATACACACAAGTCTTTATTATAATAGAGAGGATATATATATATATATATATATATATATATATATATATAGGAAAAACTACTAAAAAGTTGTAAGTTTAAAAATGTATTTTTTTGACAGTATTTATTAATTTCTATTATTATATTTGATATTTCAGACTGTCCTCGGCCTTTCATCAGAAACAAATGATTTTAAAATTTAAATTAGAAACGTTTTTGCGAGGAGCGTTCGTCCGAGAGATTGTTTACATCACGTGACGCAGAAAGTGACAAGTTTTTTTTTTAAATATTTGTAAATGTAAACCTATCTTTAATAATACTTATAAATGTTGTTTTAAAGAAAATCTTTTTTAAGTGTATCTAAAAAATGTTTAACTATTGAAATATTTATAAAGATTCAAAACACCTAAGTCCCTATTTAAACCTAGCCTGTGTGTATTTAATTTTAAAATCCAGTATTTTGTCTTTCTGCATGAGTATGTAGAACTAAAATATATATATATATATATATATATATATATATATATATATATATATATATATATATATATATATATATATACACATCGCTCATTCAGTAATAAATTAGAGCACTCTGGCTATTGGGCGAGTATAATGATAATATGCACACTAAAAAGTCTGCCTCCTTCTACCAAGCACTCATAGCTCAGAGGTAAAATCGTCAACTGACGCCACTTTGGTCGGGTTTCAATCTTGGGTAAAAAGCAATCGGATGTCTAACCGTACTGATGAGCTGTAATACAGCAAAACAGATCTGTCTGTGGATGACTATTTACGCTCTCACACCCTGATTGAGCAGTCTGGAAGAATGGTAGACTTTGAAAAACAGTAGCTACTCTGGCATCTATGCATTGCTCATTAGATAATGAATTAGAGCACTCTGGCTATTGGACGAGTATAATGATAATATACATGCTAAAAAGTCTGCCTCTTTCTACCAAGTATCCATAGCTTAGAGGTAGAATTGCCGACTGACGCCAATTCAGCCAGGTTTCAATCTTGGGTAAAAAGCCATGGGATGTCTAACCGTACTGATGAGCTGTGAAACAGATCTGTCTGTGGATGACTATATATATATATATAATGTTTTTTATTTAAAATTTATCTAATTTGCATTTGAATGTAGAAAACACTATGATTATTTAAAGAGTTAAATATGGAGGAGGAAGACAGAAACACTTTTAGATTTTATGTCTGTTTACTTTAACTAATCAGAATGAAGTTTGACTTTTAAATTTGAAAATATTGGTTATATGTTTGGGGAGACAGTTTTTTCTTTCAAGCTTAACAGGAACATGTCATCTTCTTCAGCTAATGTCTTGAATGCTTCTTTCTGGTGCAATACATACATTATTGCTACAAGGTTATTTTCTTAGATTTCTATGTAACCCAGCCATTTTGAAAACAAAAAAGAATGAAAAAAACATTGATTTTTTTTTTTTTTTTTTTTTTTAATTTGACTTAAAGGAACTTTCAGTAAAATAAATTATTTTTAATTTCTTAAAAATAAAAATCTATTAAATAAATGTAAAGCAATTAATGTCATGCATAAGCATTGCAAAATGTTCACCTTAGAATATGGTTAATAATTCATCATAAAAAAATATCGATTAACTGACATTTATCTGGTACTTTTTGTATTATATATATAATATTAATTTAATAGATATTAAAATTTTTGCAAGTTAAAAGTATATGAAAATTGATGAAAAAAAATACACTCTGAACCAAAATTTATTTTTTATTTCTTCACTACTCAATGACATAATTATTGCAAAAAAGTAACAAAGCACTGTTTTAAAGACCAAATACACAGCAAGAGCTTTCATAACTGGTAGTAAAGAGAATGAACTGAGCCAATACACTCGCTACTGTCTGTCTAATGGACTTAGCCAACACTGGCTCATAAAGAAAAGCTTATCAGAACAATTATCAAGAAAGTGTTTATAGAAAAGGCAGAGGGAAGCTATGTTATAGCAGTGACAGAAGCTAAGATGCCAAGTCAGGATATATATATATAAGTGAACATTGAACTCAACACTCAGGGGCGACACTGTTTTATGCTAAGTGCAATCATCAGGCCTGGTTAGCATGAAACAGTCTGTTGCCTCTGAGTGTTGACTTCAATGTTCACTCTTTTATATTTACATACGCTCTATCTCTAATATTGAGCACCTTATCCTATAAATATAGCACACCTTAAAACTATATTTATATATATATATATATATATATATATATATGGTACCTCGTAGAGTGAATTGTGACCCTACTGTGCAGTTGATGAAAACAATGTGCATGCACAATATAAAAAATATGAAATGATGACAATTTACTCATCACACCCTGTATTAACAATTGAATAAATCTCGAAATATTTGCAAAATCGATTGCATTTCTTGTTTTCATAAAATATTTTTTAATTGCTTTCATCCTTTACATTTAGACTTTATTTAACAAGAAAAATAGAATTATAAAAAAGAAAAAAAATTTTTTTTTTTTTTTTTTTTTAATGAAGTCAGAAGCTGAGAGACTTAAAAATAAAAATTCTGTGATTTTGAAACAAATGCAAAATTTTTGCTGGAAGATGTTCTTATAGAATATCACAAATAAAATGAATAAAAATTGTCCACAATCTTTTCCAAATTCAAATGATTTTTGGTTATTCATTTTATTTCTCAATTTTTCTGAACAAAACTGCTATACAACTACAGCATATGGATAGCAAAATGGCTGAAAAAGCTATACACAGAATAAAATTTAGCATTAAAGGCAGCAAGTGGCTCATAGACGTGGGAAACATTGTTTCAAATACAGACGTCTCACATTTTACAGTTTGGGATGCATACACATTTTTCAAAATTGCATGTTTGAAAATGCAAATTAAACTTTGCAAATTATTTAGTTTGATAATAACTGAGTCGTGGATATCTACATTATCCAAAACTCTTTTCTGATCAGAGACACAAGTTCCTTTTGTTTTTAGTGTATGTGATTCTAACATTGTGAACTGTCAATGGAAGTAAATTTATTTCTCCCGTAACACTTATGCAATCCAAATGATAAGAGCTGAATACTGTCTTTTTCTGCCAAATTTCACTGAAATAACTTAGATCGCTTCTTCAAGTAGAAGTTAGTAAAGTCCTTTACTAAAGCGTTTTTGTTTTATTATGGCAGAAGTAATTCATTATTAGGTTAACTTGTGTCTGGCAGTGTTGTTGCATTAAAAAAAATAAAGCTGTCAAATATCTGGGACTTTCATATGCAATTCTGAGATGCTCTTTTACTCAGTGACACTTCAAAATTCTTTTCATGTTTTCTTTTTGGTGCTGGTATAGTGTGTGGCCTACCTCTTTGATTCTGGTATAGTATGTGACCTTCCTGGTTTGAATGTGTCCTACCTCATTAAGAGTATATTTATAGATATAAGTATTTGGCTGCTTATTAAAACTAATTATTTTCCTTAACCCTTAAGAGACAGTTATAATACTTCCTTATAATACATTTTTTAAGGTAGTCCACATATTATACCACTGACAGAATTTTGTGGGCCACATTCAAAAGGCAAGCCACATATACCAGCAACTTCTTTTTTCTAATGAACACAGGATTTGTAAGAAGCTAAATATTTGAAAATAGATTTTAAATCGTTTTTCTTAGACGTGGCTGGTGGTTGCTAATATCTAAAAATGTAATCATTCAGATCAGTTTCAACATGTCCATGACATTTCAGCTTTGCCGTCCACCCTTCCTCAGGTATCTACCACATTCACTTCCTTTCTCAAAATATGATCAAATGCTTTTTTTTATTCAGACTAGCATGCCATCTTGGTGGTTATACTCACAACGGCCGTCTTCAGGAATCTGTCATTGCCTACAGTAAACTCATCAAAATTTTGAACTGACCCCTTGATTTGATTAAACTACAGTAATAGATTCTTTTGTTTCATCCTTAGCAAATATTTTATATTGGTTAATACTCAATAGTTTTAGTTACATTTGTGTAGCTTGTCTGTTTTGTCTACTGAACCAAAATACATGATCCTCCACCATTATGCCATTTAAGGATTCACATACTTCCAATGCTGTAATATTGATGCCTTAAATCTCATACTTGTAATCAGGTGCTGGAACCGTTTGGAATATCCTTTCTATCTTATTCAAAAGTTCCTAGATGGTGTTCACCTCTATACTAGGTCGACTGAGTAGATTATCAAAGTTGAACTTATACATTGATTCTTTGTGTCATCTCATCCTCCAGTGTTGTTTTATATTTTAATTCCATAAGCATATATGATCTACCATGCCTGATTTCAATGTTTCTCTCTAAACTACAGCCCCTTTTAGGGAGTGGCTAGATTCCTTGTTACAAAAGCATGTAATGGAATACATGCAGTTCTTGGTCATATTTGCTTCCAACGAGGGGTTTGTTTAGGAGAAAGTTTCTTCTTTTTTTATTATCGTGCAGCCCCAAGCAAGGCATTTTACCGCCACTGTTGTGCAGGAGGTTACATAGGAGGAATGTTATGAGAAAGAGTGACAGGTTATGGGGAGGGGTCAGGAAGAGAGCATGAGAAGGAAGAGAATACTGATGAGAGTGGGGTGGACGGAGAAAGAAGCATGAGAGAGAGGATGTAAGTTAGTGAGACAAGAGATGACTATTGACTTTACATTTCAGTTCTTGAAGATTGTAGCTATCGGGAAAGCAAGTAAGCGGAAGGGAATTCCACAGGTGGGAAGTGTGAGAAAAGAAGCTGATGGAGTAGAAATTGCGTTTACAATTTATCGGTTTCACAGTAAAATGGTGGGACCTAGTTGCTAATCTTGTGGCTCGAGGAAATTCATATACAGGGGGTATGAGTGAGCTAAGTTCATTGGATCAGAAGCCGTGGAAGTATTTGTAGAAGAGACACAGGGAAGCCACACTGCGTTGGTAAGAAAGCGACTGTATCCTAGCTATCAAGTTTGGACCGATCGCATTACAGATTCTCTGTTGGATTTGATCAAGGTGGATAGCAGGAGTACCCGACCAGATATGGCAGCAATATTCTCCATAGGGTTAAATTGTTTTTGAAGATCAAGAATGATGACATACACACCTGAAGAAAGTCAGAGGGTAGAAGGGTCGTAAATGGGATTTTAACAACCAAGGTGAACATGTTGGTCTAAATAACAAGGTATATAATAATTCCTTATCTCAAAAATCCTGACATAACTGATGTGCATGTTTTCGTTTCTGTTTAGAGTTGGTCTTTATATCTTTTCTTCTACCCAGAAAGAAAGGAAAAAACAAAAAAATATGCAATTACCTTAGTGTCTTATCGGATATGACATAGTGAATAATAAATATACTTCCTCAAAAATTGTGAGGTCAACCTCTGGGTTAAGTAGTGCAAAATATATAATTATCTTACATTGATAACACAACTCAAAGTTCTATGCATTATGCATTCATCAGGTGCAGATTATGAGTTTGTAATATGCACCTGATGATTGCATAATGCATGAAACTCTGAGTTGTGCCATCGATGTAGGATATGTATATTTATTAACACACACACACATATATATATATATATATATATATATATATATATAGGCTCTATTTGTACTACACTGAGCACTGTTTTATTAACACCTGAATAATATTTTAATACATATGTGTATCCCCATATATATATATATATATATATATATATATATAAGAAAAATTAAGGCAAACACGTTATTTCATGGTAAATCTGAAGTATACGCCTATTTCAGGCCAACCATCAGCTTCCATCTTTATTGTACAAAAGATTTTACATGAAAAATCTTTTGTACAATAGACGGAAGCTGATGGTTGGCCTGAAATAGGCGTATACTTCAGATTTACCATGAAATAACGTGTCTGCCTTAATTTTTCTTATATTTGCTCTATATGTATTTACATACATATATATTTAGAGCTCTCTTAGAGAGTTATCCTATCACTGTATGTACAGGATACTCCTTTGGATTCTTCTATATCTACACCACATGCTGAGATATATATATATTACAGAAAGTTCCAGAGATTTACAAAATGGATTAATAACCAACATATTTAAATTATTTGAACTTTATTTTTTAATAGATACTTGTACAGGGTGGGGCAGAGCAACTTACTTATTTGAATTTGTTGCCCTGAAGTGATGGTTGCTCTGAGGATAGTGGGGAGGGGTTTACTCAAGATTTTATGTTTTAAGCTTGTAAAATATAAAATTTAAATGTAATTGATGCTGTTTAAAGAATTACATGTATATCTGTATTACTTTTGTTTTATTTGTTATTCCAAATAAGCAAGTTGCTCTGCCCCACCCTGTATTTGAGTAGATACTCTGTTTTAATTGAACAGTATATTTACATTCATATAAAACTACCAACCTGAATATTTGAGACATTTTGTTAGAAAAATGTGTTATTCAGCAGGATTCAAACCTGTGACCACTAACAACATAGAGGAAGCCATGAATTTTTCTGATGCATCTTAACCGCTCAACCACAAATAATTTCACAGTAGACAAAGCCAAATTAAGCCTTATAAACACAAATTTTCAATTTCTAGTTTTTATATATATATATATATATATATACACACATACATACACTACCGGCCATAATTATTAGGCTACCCCAGTTTTTTTAATAGTAATAAGTACTAAAAATAGTATTTCTAAGTGGATAATTCTAAATGAAAACAGAATGTTTCTTTTGCTATTAATACTAAACAAAATTTTCCAAGGCAAGGAAGCCAAGATGAACTTGTCCAAATTACCTTAAATTTTCATTCTTTCATTGATGAAACTGCAATATAGGTAATTATTAAATATTTACAAATTCATTTGATGCACATGCTATGGTGCAATATTAAAAAAAGAACGATTCTATTTTCATTTACATTTATTCACTTAGCAATAAATACTAAAAAATAGGATGAAATACATCATTATTTTTAAAACACTGGGGTGGCCTAATAATTATGGCTGGTAGTGTGTGTATATATATATATATATATATATATTGTTTAATCACTTAGTTTCTGGTCATAATAAGATTAGACCAGTGCACATTTTTATTAAAAAGTGTTCAATACAATTATATTGTAGAACTTTTTAATATTTCCGATTTGTAAATGAGTTATGTGATCTAGGTTTCTACCATGAGGGATGTCTTCAGGCAATTTTCAATAACTGATTTTACCATTTACCGTTGTTTTTTTTTTTGTTTTTTTACGCTCATGTGGCAGGGAATTTTTGATCATGTAATTTTAAAATTACAAGGAATTATGACATTTTTATCCATGGTTGTATGAACCTAAGAAGTATTTTTTTAGTATTTTAGTTTTTAGTAATAATTCTTAGGCATACAACCATGGATGAAAACGTCATAATTCCTTGTAATTTTAAAAATTGCATGTTCAAAAATTCTCTGCCACGTGAGCGTTAAAAAAAAAATACTGTTACGTGAACGTTCTCAAAAAAAAAAAAAGGGGGGGTGAAGGGGAAAATCAGTTATTGAAAATCGCCTGAAGACACCACTCATCGTAGAAATCTAGGTTGCATAATAACTCGTTTACAAATGGAAAATATATTTCAGTGGAAGGGTATCATAAAGAAGAATTAAGAGCCCCTAAGAAGGACAGCTAAAAGACTGAACCTCATAGCTCTATAGATTCAATATTCAAAAGCCCTAAACATTGACACAGTGAAACTGGCTTGAAAGAATCTGTTGCATTTTTTTAACTTTATAGCATTAAAATTAAACTATCGTATAATGGAGAGAAGGTTTTTACCTTATGAGTCATTCTTTATTATAATATGCTTCACAAATTATACAGTGAAAGTAATATACGCGTTTTCGTAATAAGTACAGCTTTTTTGATAAGACAATCTGCACGAGAAAAGGTTGACTGTATTCTGATCTCTCAATTTTGTAGATCAAACATTTATAAAAGTGACCCTTTGAAATATGGAGCCAGGAATGAAATACTGTCACTACTGAAGATAACTGGTTTGCTCCTAAGAAATAGGACATTTTTTGTGGTGGGTGGGGATAGCTTTTGTAGATTAGCATTCATGAGACCTCCTTTTACCCATGGTACAAGTCAGAATCCAAATTTTTTTTTTTTTTGAAAGTGATCCAGTTCATAATATAAATACAATGTTAAATCCTTGCCTTTTCACAGTTCCTTGTAATTTGTTGTTATTATTTACAAATATCAAGTTTTAAAAGTGTTTACATCATTAATAACTGTATGTCATCTTTTTTTACTTCCTGTTCAGGATTTACCACTTTTATTTTTTTTCATTTTTGGTACCTGCACAAACTCAAATGAATTCTACCATTAGGAATTTCTACGGCTATATCGTGTTGAATACACCGGTTCCCGTCCGATCACTGAAGTTAAGCAATATCGAGCCTGGTCAGTACTTAAATGGGTAACCATTTGGGAATACCAGGTGCTGTAAACATAAGGACCAAGAATGGTCCACCAGGTTTGGGGGTTGGGTGCAGGGCTAACAAACCTGCACCATAAAAAACAGTTTGTTACAGAAACAGCAACAAAAAGTTGCTGCCCTATGCACCATTGGGGGTGATGGATAAATGATGATGATTAGGAATTTCCCCCTCCTCCAATTCCAACTTTTTTTCATTTTATTACAGAGGTATTTGCACATAAATGGAATATAGTAATCATCCATCTTAAATGAAAATCGAACACCTATATCGATTGATTTAAATTTTAAAATTCCATTATTAATTATTTTTTAAAAATAGTTGACAATATTGATCTTCATGAAAAGAATCAATTTTTAAAAGCATTTTTTTTTTTGTATTTTTGAAAAAATGAAATCATTTGACCTAATGGTACATATTGACTACCATAGATTTTCTCAGAAAGGAAAGAATATTACAATATCCTAAGATGTCCTTTATCAACCTGTGATTGAGAGATGAGGAAACACCTTCATGGTCCTACTCTCAACACAAAGAAAATATCACTAAGGGTACTTTCATGTAGAATTTCATACAAGGATATTTTATTAACCCATTCCTGGTCACATGAAATCCAATTAAAGACAAAATCAATGGTGAGGGATACTTTTGAATGCTGCATCAGATTTTACTTTAATTACCCGAGAAAAGTGTACTTGTGGCAATATTCACCCTGGGCGGGTTGAGCAGGCTTCTTCCCTAGAAATTTTGCTCTATAAGCGATCCCTAATCACATGGGTGTGAAGTTTAATTCAGTAGTTTGCCAATTCTTACTGCAGTAGACTGGTTGCCAACCCAGGTTATAAAACCCAGTGTGTCCTACTATTCAACCCATATCTGAGGGAAGAAGAGATGGATTCATACCTTTCCCAAGGGTATTAGTACATGAGCGAATGTAATGAATTTAATTGGAATTTGAACTCATCTCAACTACTATCCATTACTCCATATCATGTGGGTAGGGCATCATGTTCAAGCATGATGGGTATTTGGCACTTAAATGGGGAAAAATCTGTAATGGTCGGATTCATTTGAGACAAATAATTACCCTCTATGTTTGCGCAAGTGTCTTGGATGGGAGTACGAAAAAGTAAAATGGGGAAAATTCCAAATAAGGAAAAGGATATTAGCAGTTATCAATGGCATAAGAAATACATTGATTGATTGATGGTTTTTCATGGCTTATCAACCTGTTGCAGGTTATTTAAAGCCGGAAAATATTTTTAGATTGTAAGAATTATTTGACGATAATGATTTTACTAATACAAGTCTTGTTAATGAATCTATATCCCGGGTAAGAAAAGGTGGATTCATACCTTTCAGAAGGGTATTTTTGTATGTAAGTGAATAGAATGAACTCAATTGGAACTTGGTTCGCTGAATTCCAACTCTAAGCAGTTATCTATTACACCATCCACACATCTAAGCTTACGCTCTTGCTATTCCGAAATGATCACAAGACTAGGTATGAGCAGGGTTGATGTTGCTTAACTTCAGTGATTGTATGAGAACTGGTATTTAAATGTGATTTGGCCGTAAGAATACACAACTTTTTTTTAAAAGTCATCCATCAATTTCAGATTGGTGGGGGGGGGGGGGGGGCGGGGGGTCTGGTATATAATAAAAACTTAATATTTTTTTTTTCGTTTCTTACAAATGCCATAAGTAGAGAAAAGTTAAATGAATATGAATCTATAAAACTTTTCCATGTTCATTTTCTTCTTTAACAAAAAAAAACAAAAAAAAAGCAGTTAATCTCTAGTACCAAAATGTCTTTGAAATATCTCTGATATATATAAATATATAACAAATATTGCCTATATTTCAAAGATGAGGTATTTACAGTGTTTGGACTGTTGTCCTTATCTTGGTTTCCATATTCATGACATTTCGGTTATTATATGTGCCAACCTACTTCAGATAATCACTTGAAGGTCAGAACATATAACAACCAAAGCATCATGAATATGGCAAGCAGGAATAGGACAACTGTCCAAATAATGTAAAAAAACAAAAAAAAAAAAAAACAGGCTTTTTTTTTTTCTTTTTTTTGCTGACCTCATATTTTTGGTGGTGGGGAAGCACTTTCAAAATCATGTCTTTTCAAGGTTGTTGATAATTATATTTATTTTGAGCTCCTGAAAATTGCTTGAATAACATTTCTTAAAAGAACAACTAACATGGGCCTGTAGCTAAAAAGAACATAGAGATAATCTCCATTAAAGACTGCAATAGCGATTTAGCCAAGTCATTTGAAAGTGTATTTATATGATCCAGAAAAGATGTTATAAACATTCCAGTTCTTTCAAAGTATGAGGCAAAGTGACAAAAAACAAAAGTTGTTAATAGCAGAAGGTGAAATATCTACTATAGAACAGACCTTGGAGACAAAACCTAGACCCAAACACTGGAAGCACATTGAATAGCATAAGATTGGTCTTAAAAGTAGACAATAGTTCCGAGCCCATTTTTAATAGAGAAGAGCATTAAAATAAATGAACAGAATAATTCATTAAACTATCGCTTTAAAATTTGGAAGTTTGATAGTTGTTTGACTGGCAAGAGCTATCTTTTAATAACAGATTTGGTTATTTTTGAGGGTGGGCTGAAATAGTCTGACTATAAAGGAGTGATGCATTAATTTCAAATCTTATCTGCATTGTTTCTTTCCGGGTAAACTGACATCTGACTGTTAAAAGAAGACTTTAAAAGTAACTAGTAGTGATTTCTCTTGCAAATGGACAGAATTTGGCATTATGGTGTTATCAAGTATCTACAGAAAAAGGGGATTTAACCTATAAGGACATTAATGAAGAGATGGTTACTACATTAGGGCATGATGCTTCAGTTATATCAAGAGTGCAAGAGTCAGTTAAGTGCCATACGTGAAACACGCTTGGGCAATCATGTCACAAGAGACATGACTGACTGGGCAGAAGATTATCCCGCAGTAGGTTGCCATTGCTTTCTGCAGTAGACTGGTTGCTGACCAAGGTTATAGGACCCATCCATCACTTTCTGTAGTTTTTATATACTAATAGTCATGAAGTAAGCACATTGCCATGTCCAACTTTTACAAGATTCGCACTAGTAGTAGGATAAGGCACAGATAGCTTGAAAATTTCATGCCTATTTCAAGTCTTTATAAAGCCAGATATATTTCAGGAATATAAATATCTAATGAAGAAAAAAAAAACAGATTTTATAACATGATAGTAACAGTACAAGCATGAGCTGAAAAGTTCATAGGCTAACTGAAGAGGTGATACTGGAGCCATGAAATCTCGCATGCATTAATTTCAATTTTTGTATTAATAACTGCATTGTTTCTTTCTGGGTAAACTGACGTCTGACTGTTTAAAGAAGACTTTAAAAGTAACTAGTAGTGACTTCTCTTGCAAATGAACAGAATTTGGCATTATGGTGTTATCAAGTATCTACAGAAAAAGGGTTTAGCTTCCAATGACATACATGGTTGCTACATTAGGGGATGACACTACAGCTTTATCAACAGTGCAAAAGTTGGCAGCTGAGTTAAGGCAGGCAAGGGAGATAACCCAAGGTCTAGACATTCTGCAATTGTCACCACTGAGGAAAACATTATGGTCACTAGATGGTGATGGGTGGCAGGTGATTGGCTATAAATCAAATAGCCAATGCTATTAGCATATCCCGTGAGAGAGTTGAGAATATTCTGCACAATTAACTTGGCATGAAGGTTTCTGCTCAGTGGGTGCCACATCTGATATCTGCTCAAAAGTGCATCGGGCTCATCACCTCATGGGGAAATTCTGATATTGCTTGTAGATCCAGCTGGATCCCTTGAACATTTCCTAATTTGAACCAGAAAAAGACAATCTGTGAAGTGAATACACCCCTCCTCACCTGCTCCAAAGATGGTCTTAGATATTTTTTTTTTATACAAAAAGCATTATTTAGTGATGATCTTCAAAAAGGCTACACCATCAATGGAGAGTATTATGCCAATTTTCCGAGGTAGTTAAGAAATGCTATCATGACCAAACACCTAAGAAAACTGACAAGAGATCTTGTTAACTGCATGATCACCTTCCCTATTCTCCTGATTTGGCCCCATCTGACAATCATCTGTGCATGAACATGAAAAAAACTTTGGTAGGTACCAATAATACAGTGATGAGGATGATGATGCTGATGCTATATCTATTGTAGGATGTAAGCTTCTTCATCAGTGGGATTCAAGCACTGAAACAACAATGAAAAAAAATGAACTACAAGGTGGAGGAGGGGACTATGTTGGAAAATAAATCTTTGGTCATATTCCATGAGAGAATTTTGGTCAACCTATGAACTCTTCAGTCAGTCAGTTAAGTGCCATACGTGATACACGCTTTGGGTGATTATGTCTCTTTCGAGACATGACTGACTGGGTAGAATATTATCCTGCAGTAGGTTGCCATTGCTTTCTGTGGTAGACTGGTTGCCAACCAAGGCTATAGAATCCAATCTGTCCTGTTATTTAACCCATGTAGACTGGTTGCCAACCAAGGCTATAGAATCCAATCTGTCCTGTTATTTAACCCATAACTGGAAGGAAGAGATGGATTGGTACCTTTCCCAAGGGTATTTGTGCGTAAGTGAATGTGTGTTGTGGTGCAGTGGATATCAATTTGGAACAACAAATTGGAGAGCCAGTTCAAATTCCAGTTGAATTCGTTGACCCTTGGGAAAGGTACTAATCCGTCTCTTCCCTCGAGTTATGGGTTAAATAATAGAACAGATTGGACTCTATAGCCTTGACTGGCAACCAGTTTACCACAGAAAGCAATGGCAACCTACTGCAGAATAATCTTCTGCCCAGTCAGTCGTGCCTCTTTCGAGACATGATCACCCAACGTGTATATAATGTATGGCATGTAACTGACTGACTGATGAACTCTTCAGCCCGCCTTCATATTTGAATAAAAAAATCGATTATTAGAAAAATGTGGCAGTTATGCATTTAAAGAGATCAGGAAATTATAAAAACACTTTATTAACGCAAGTTTTAACTTGGAATCTCTAGTTCTCGTATTATCTAATTCTCTTAGCAATGCCATAGGTTTCCTAAAATCTTAAAGAAGAATACCTTATTCTGGTTTTAGAACTGCAGTTCTGTTTGTTTTCTTTTATAATAAAAAAAAAAACATCCAAAAATTATATCAAAGTGTAATAAACAAAAAAAGATCAGCTCCTTTTTGTTCTTTCTAAATCAACTAACCTGCATCTAACCTAAGCTTACTTCATTTTCATACTTTGTAACTAATTTAGCTAAATACAGTTGACTATGTTAGTGACAGTTGACCAATCTATTACTAAACTATTTATATTGATGCACTGACCATATAGCTTGCTTTGAAAACTGAACAAATTTTGGTCACCACTCAAAGGAGGCAAAGATTTTCTTATATATAAAATATACTTTAGAACATGTACAAACTACAATCTACTACGAAATTATACATTTTGATTTGACATTGAAAGAACAATGTCTCATCAGGTAGTTACTAATGATGGTAATGTTATTTTTTAAAAGAAAAAAAAAACAAAAAAACTCACTTTTTATTTTTGGAAATTTTTTCATGAGATAAGAGGATATTAAAAAAGGGGAAAAAACAAAGATATATGAGAGAAAGATTTTAAGAGTTATACTAATATTTTTTCCATCACAATTGATATACAAAATGCAAGGTGACTTAGCAGTTGAGTAGATCAGGTCTGTTCAGCTGACAGATGTTATTTGATTTGTTTTTTTTTGGGGGGGGGGGGGTTCATTTTTATTTATTTATTTTTTCTTTTTACAAGTGAATATTGCTGTTAAAAATTTATATCTGAAAAAAAAAAAAATCATTGTTATTCTCTATAAGTCCTATTTAACCCATAACTGGGAGGAAGGAGATAGATTCAGACCTTTCCCAGCAGGTATTTACATGTAAGTGAATGTAACAGACCCAACTGGAATTTGAACTCGGGTCTCCAATTTCAATTGAAGTCATTATTGAAAAAGAAGCCTTTTCAAAACTTGTCCACTATTTACATATTGTTAAGTTCAGGATTTATACATATCATCTGATATTTCTTGGCATGAATCACAAACTGCAATGACATGAGTTACATTTGAATGAACTGTTGAGCAAATGAGCTAAAGAAAATTTCTCTAAAATTCATCAGCTTGAAACTGAATTATCCAAGATGTTAATGATTTGACAAGTTAAAAACCATTTTTTCCTTTTATTACAAAAAAAAGGAAAGTCAAAATAATTTCATCTAATATTTAACAGATGGCAGAAACTGTCATAAATAGGTCTGAATATAGTTGGATAGACAGTTATAAACTTTGAATAATTCAAAAAAATTAGATAAAAAATGCAAACATGATTCACATGGCAGTGAAAAGCCAAAACATTTTCACCGTTTCTATGCATATAAGCAAATATATTGGGTTAGAACAAACGTTTGTAACATTTCTTTTCAAGTTAATTTCAAAGACAATATTCAGATCACAATTTTTTATGTAATTGATGAAGTGTTGATAGGTTTTAACATAATGGTTTTTGTTATATGGAGAATTTATCTGTAAAACATAATTAAGAAAATGTCCTGAGTGTCTTTTATAGTTTTTAAGCACTCAGTAATCTTAAAATTGTTGGATAATATTCTCCATTACTTAATTTTAGGACACTCCATCCACGTCTATTGAACAGGTGTAGAGGCTCATCCCTTGTTTAGGATGTGGTTTCCGGCTTTCTCTTTTCCAATCTTTTCACTTTTCTTTTTCAGTTGGAGTAGATAGACTAAACTATCGCCCAGTTCACACTCCATCTACGTCTATTGAACAGGTGTAGAGGCTCATCCCTTGTTCCCTGTTTAGGATGTGGTTTCTGGCTTTCTCTCTTTTAATCTTTTCACTCTTACGTATCCCCCTGCACATCAGTGGCGTTACCGCCTTGCTTGGGGTGATATGATTAAAAAAAAAAAAAAAATTGTACATGGATTTAATCAAGCACATATATGTGCTATTTTGTTCGGTCACCTTTGAGGCAGTTTCATGATCTCATCCTTGCAGAAATTGGATTTTTTTTTTTTTTTTTTTTTTTTTTGCACACACAGGCTTCCTGTTGAAATTGTTCCCATGAAGAGAATTTTGTAGGGATTAAAATAAATAATAATCTGAAAGTGTACAGTAAGTGTAGTAGAACCAACTTGTAGCAATTTTTGTTGACTCTGCAAAGAGATGTGAGGTCTGGAGTTTTTCTGATGGAAGAATTGGTCAATTCCAGACATTTTTCATTGATTGCTACCTTTAATCAATTCAATTGGAAACAGTATTATCTGAAGTCAATCCCAACAGATACATAGCATCACCTTCTTCAAAGGCAAAACAACTTTGAGGGTATTAAGTCATTTCATTTTCACCCAGGCTCATTTTTGCTTCACATTGTTATAAACAATCTATATTTCATTGCCTGTGATTGTTCATTCAAAAATGGACTGTTTTAGAGCAGAGAATAGTAGATATAAATATGGTCCATTTAAATTTTCTATTAAATTATGAGGCACCTAAGCATAGCAATTCAAGTATTCAAATGCCATCTGCTATTCATAAGATCATGTTTAGTATCTATGAATCTCAGATCATGGAATCAGTTTTGATTTGTTTTATCAACATTTCAATTTGGTCGTTAATGACTGTACATTTGCCAAAATGTTTTTAGCCTTCCAGATTAAAGTTTCCACTTCTGAATCTAATGAACCACTTACAAACATGGCACCATATCTATAAATTGCACATCTGTTTTGCTGTTTGCATAATTTTTTCCTCTTAATTTTCACTTTGAACAAAAACATTTAAAACTCACAATCCACACATGTATCATGTAGAAAGACATGTTGAAATATCACCTTTCTAAATATGTATACATGCCATAAATTTCAGTTATATATGAAGTGAAATCACTCAAATGCTGCAGACTTCTCTTCTAACCCAATAAAAAGTAGAAAAAGAACAGTCTTGTTTGTTACAAAATATACAGATTATATGCTTCATGTAGACTTCACTGAAACAAAAATGTTCACATTTGTATAATTTTTTTTCTACCTGTTATTGTTAACAATCTAACAGAAAAAACAAATTTTAAATATGTATAAGCGATATGTCAAGATGACCATCATTTTAACAACACAGGATTGAAAATGTATTAACGTATTTGTTACCGATCTATTAGTACAAAACCAAGTTTGTTTTATCATAGAAAAAAAAACTATAAAAGTTTAAGGAAAGTGACATTCTGTAATGACAAGGAATTCTCCACAAGCAAATAATGGACCTCATCAATTTAGAAAAAGTTAAATTGGAACAAATTTTACTCATATGAAGCTTTATAATCAGTATTTGAACTAAATACTCATTTTTTAGCAGAATATAAATTATTTAGGAATAGTTCTTTATAAAACATTACTGTTTTTTTTCATATGGGAATAAAAATATACACTACTGACGATAATTATTAGGTCACTCCAGTTTAAAAAAAAAAAGAAGTGATGTATTTCATGCTATTTTTAGTATTTACTGCCAAGTGAATAATTGTAAATGAAAATAGAATGGTTGTTTTTTTTTTTTCATATAATCGTTTCACCCCGAGCAAGGCATTTCACTGCCACTATTGTGCAGGGGATTACATAGAGGGGAAAGTGGTGAGAAAGAATGGTTAGCCATAGGAAATGTCAGAAGGAGGGTGATAGACGAGTAAGGATATCGAGAATGATGGTTGGGTAGATGGTGAGAGTGTTGGAAGAATAGATGCAAGTCTATTCACCTTACATTTAAACTCCTGGAGATTGTAGCTGTCAGGAAAGCAGACATGTAGAAAGGAATTCCACAGGCAGGAAGTGCGAGAAAAGAGGCTGTTGGAGTAGAAATTACGGTTACATCTTATCTGTTTCACTGTAAAAGAGTGGGAACTAGTTGCTAATCTAGCATCTGGTGTAAATTCGTACCTAGGCGGCACCAATGATCTAAGTTCATCGGAGCTGAAGCCGTGAAAGTATTTATTACTGCACAATAACATGTGCATCAAATGAACTGTTCTGGCGTTCAGTTTTTGTGCTCTTTTCCCCATGCTAGTCTCTTCTTCATATTAGCTGGCCAAAGCAAAGGCTTCCTGGCAGCCTTGTGAAATTTTGCAAAGTAATAATAACAAAAACATTCTGTTTTCATTTAGAATTATCCACTAGGTAATAAATACTAAAAATAGTATAAAATACATTTTTTTTTTTTAACTGGGGGTGGCTTAATAATTATGGTCAGTAGTGTATATATTTAATGAGTATCAATAGGTAAAAAAAAAAAAAAATCAAAACAAAATATTATTTACAGTTGGATACAATAAGAAGACCATTAGTGTTAGTTTTATCCTTACTTGATTAGTAAAACATCAACACAAAATGTATATCTTTCAATAAGGTTTCAATATATCGATTTTATTAACAAAAAAGAGAGAGAGAAAAAAAAAGACATTTTTCCCTACATATATTTAAGTAATTTTAAATTTCATTTACAATTTAATCAAAATGTTTTTGTCCGACATATACAAACATATTTACATTTCTCCCTTGGTTAGTTGAATACTAAATGGAAACTTCAGTATAGACACTTATGAACAATAAAGTATCAACTTAAAAAAAAAAAATAAAGTGTGTAGATTTTTGGATACAATAATAACACATTTGAAGCAAAAAAAAAAATAAAAGGAAAAAAATTTAAACTGATTAAGTTTTGATCTCCTTCCCCTTTTCTTAAATATTTTCCAAATAGGACGCATTTTATATAAATTTTCAATCAAGTAACATTACAAAGCATTGATTGTTTTTGGATGTAAATGCATACATACGGAAAAAAAAATGTATATAAAAATAAATTTGAAAAATTAAAATTTCCCACCCAACCTAAGCTTTGATAAAATTTTAATCAACAGGATTATCAGTTGATTACAAAATTAAATTTTTGATCATTTAATAAACAAGGAAATAAACTCTCACATTTTAAAAGGATTTTGTTTTTTGTATTTACATTCACCTAGAAAACTGGAATATGCAAGGTTTTGTTTTTTTGTTATAATTAGTGACAGATTAATTTGAGTTTACTTTTTTTAAAATAAGCATTTTTAAGTCATTTAAAGAAATTCAAAATGGAAGTCAAATTGTTGAAGAAAATCATCTTGAGTCCATTTTCTTCAAAAGACAGTTTTAAAAAGTATTTTTAATGCCAAGAAGAAAGGGAGGGGAAGTGTTACTGCTAAAACACAATCACTTTTTATCAAATGTAAATTATCAAAGAACCAAATAGATATTTTTTGATTGTACATGCACAATTCAAATTTTATTTGCACAATCACTCCAATCTCTTGAAGTAGATGTGTATGTCTTGTTTCTGGTTCCTTCTAAAATCTAGTTCAGTTCCATACTTCTAACATCTGAAATTTTTATTTATTAATTTTTTTTTTTTTTTTCAATAGGAGCAAATAGGTTCAACTATCATAAGATTCACACTCCTCCCCAGTTCTTTTAACAGGAGTAGTCGATTTTCTAAGCGCTGCTTAAATGTAGCACAAGGCCAAATGTATGGTGCACCCAGAGAGAATCAGACTCACTACTCAAGCTGTAACAGGTTGTAGTGAGACAAGCTTGCTAGCCATTACCCCATGTCAAGGATGCATTTTTACAGGAGTAAAAGTTTAGCCCTTGTTCCCTGTTTAAGATTGTGCTTCCAGGTCCCTGTAAAATCTCTTCACTCTCATTCCCAACCAGTAGCCCTTGTGTTTTAGTGGCATTACCCCCTTGCTTGGGGTGAAATGATTTTAAAAAAAAATAAATGAGCATCTTGGAATATCTTTATTGGCTTTTGATTATTCCTTTCTCTTAGAGACTATTTATGCACAAGCACCACACAGAATGTGAACAAAAATTTTCCTTCAATCTACCATTATATTGTAGTGGTATTAGGAGCTGAAACAGGAAGTTATCTTCTTCATAGCTTAAAATATAATGACATATTTTGAATTTTGTGCATTAGGCTCTAAGCATAACTTCCAGTTAAAGCTGATAAAATAGAATCCTAAATAATTAAATAATTGACCAACCAAAAGACAGGAAATATATTCAGAGTTGATCCTACTCTTGGTCATCAAAATGTTTAAATACGCGTGAATTTGTCTTTCTATCTTCAGAGGGTCAGAGCCGTCTCCCAGATGGCGTCCGACTGACCCGCAGTATCTTACCCCTCACCTTCTCTTTTCTCCTCTTCCTCAAAACTGTTCAGCAATAACAAAAAGAACTTTAACAAAGATTTAACATTTACTACTAACATGCACACACTTAAAAATATCAAATAGACTTTTCTTTGAAAAGATTTCCTTCTTAAATTCAAGAAACTGATCTCTTAATTATTATTACACAGCAAAACCTTGTGATGATTCAGTCAGTTAAATGCCATACATAATACACGCTTAGGTGATCATGTCAGAGAAGACATGACTGACTGAGCAGAAGATTATTCCGCAGTAGGTTGCCATTACTTTCTGCGGTAGACTGGTTGCCAGTCAAGGCTATAGAACCCAATATGTTCTATTATTTGACTCATAGCTAGAGAGTTAAGAAATGTATTATATTATTAAATAGTAATTAGTGGGGATCAGTTTATTACTATGTAACAATAGAAAATATATCCCCCACTTTATGCCCAGTAGAAACCTTAATCATGTTTCCAACTATTATATTCAGTCTGTCAGTTAAGTGTCATACGTGATACACGCTTTGGGCGATCATGTCTCAAAAAGACATGACTGACTGGGCAGAAGATTATCCCGCAGTAGGTTGCTATTGCTTTCTGCGGTAGACTGGTTGCCAACCAAAGCTATAGAACCCAATCTGTGCTGTTATTTAATCCATAACTGGAGGGAAGAGATGGATTAATACCTTTCCCAAATGTATTTGCACATAAGTGAATGCTGGGAATCCAACTGAAATTCAAACTTGGCTCCCCAATTTCTCATTCCGAGCCGATATCTACTGCACCACAATGCACATTCCTCTAATGATTCAGTCAGTTAAGTGCCACACGTGATACACGCTTGGGCGATCATGTCTCTTTCGAGACATGACTGACTGGGCAGAAGATTATCCCGCAGTAGGTTGCCATTGCTTTCTGCGGTAGACTGGTTGCCGACCAAGGCTACAGAACCCAATCTGTCCTATTATTTAACCCATAACTGGAGGGAAGAGACAGATTAATACCTTTCCCAAGGGTATTTGCGCGTAAGTGAATGCAAGGAATTCGACTGGAATTCGAACTCGGCTTCCCGATTTCTCGTTCCGAGCCGATATCTACTGCACCACAACGCACATCCCTCTAATGATTACATAACTTAATATAATTTTTACCATTGTTACTAAAAGAGTAGAGATCTTTCATCTTTAGCATATATTAAAAGATAAAATATATATTAAACTATAAACTTTGTGCATCTTTAAACATGGGGAGCATCAGCTATGCTTGTCAAAATACCTTGTACCAGACATGGCCGATGGGGGCCTACAATATCGTACCAAAGAAAAGACAGTCTTGGTGTCCATTTTTTTTTTAAAACACATTAGCTGGATGAAGGAAGGAATAATAAAAATTAACATTTTTTTTTAATTATTGATGAGAGCCCCCCCCGCCCCCCCAATCACCACACAAGTTTTTCAATATATTATTTATGCATGTATAAATTTACATCTTTGAAATGAAATTATCCTACAATCAGTCAGTTAAGTGCCATATGTGATACACGCTTGGGCGATCATGTCTCGAAAGAGACATGGTTGACTGGGCAGAAGATTATCCCGCAGTAGGTTGCTATTGCTTTCTGCGGTAGACTGGTTGCCGACCAAGGCTATAGAACCCAATCTGTCTTGTTATTTAACCCATAACTGGAAGGAATAGATGGATTAATACCTTTCCCAAGGGTATTTGCACGTAAGTGAATGCAATGAATTCAGCTGGAATTCGAACTTTTCTTCTGAAGCTGTATAACATAACAGATGCGAACTTGGTGGAATCAGTCTCTGCTTAAAAATAGTTATTGCACAAGTTTCTCTTCACTTATAGAAATTGATATCATATTGCCTGAAATTTAGCAAAAGAAAACTCCCCCTCCCACCTCATTTAGTGAGATAGATCTATCTATCGCCCGGTTCACACTCCACCCACATCTATTGAACAGGTCATCCCTTGTTCCTTGTTTAGGAGATGGTTTCCAGCTTTCTCTTTTCCAATCTTTTCTTTCCTACGTAGCCCCCTGTGCTTCAGTGGCATTACCGCCTTGCTCGGGGTGATATAAAAAAAAAAAAATATAGGAAATGACAGAAGATATGATAGATAGTTTGGAGGATGGGAAGAGTGTTTGAAAGAATAGAAGCGAGTTAGTGTGTTAGGTGTCTATTGACCTTACATTTAAACTCCTGGAGATTGTAGCTGTCGGGGAAGCAGTCATGTGGAAGGGAATTCCACAGTCGGGAAGTGCGAGAAAAGAAACTGTTGGAGTAGAAGTTGTGGTTGCATTTTATCGGTATGTCTACAAAGTCTTCTAGCAGTTTATATAATATTATAATAATAGTTTATATAATATTAAAAATTAATTTAACAATACTACTGCCTGATATTTAAATGAGTAAACGCTATTTTATTCACCAAATACATCTTTACAGCAGATCTTGTGGAACAGGTGCAGTTGGCATAGAGAAACAATACTTTGTTCTGATTTAAAAAAAAAAAAAAAATTGCTTTCTAAATGGAACTTGGGATCGAGTTGTCTCCCCTTAGCCTTTTGATTGTGAAAAGCAACAAAATTGATTTTATTTTATTTTCTTTTACTAACTTGATTACTGCCAGAATTTTTGCACGGAAGGAATAGAAACAAACAGCAATTAAAATACCAACAGTGAGGAGTTATCCAATAACCCATACACTTTATCTACATCAACTTTATAAACAGTCACCAACATTCTGTAATAAATCACTTGATTGAAAATTCTTAATAGTTAAAAAATAGTTATACATAAATCTTTATTGGTGATGACATGACATCAAATTTTAATGGGGCGAGGGAGGTAGCGAGTGTTCATCAGTTTAACAAATGTTCTTTGATTCTCATCTAAAAAAAAAAAAAATACACACACACACTTTATAGCTATAAAGTGGTTACAATAGATTATAACCGATTTCAGTGAAGTTACATGTACACAAACTGAAATTAAGTTTCATTTAAAATCAAGCCATGATGATTTACTAGGTGTGTATACAAGAAAAATAGTTTTGTTAAAAGTGGAAGCTAAACAAACGTATGTGCGAGGGTGGTAAGAAAAAAAAAAAAATAAAGCATTTTGCTAAATAAAGAAGATTAAAATTCTAATGACTGAGTTAATGAAATTTAAAAAAAAAAATTTCATTAACTCAATGAAGATATTTTTTTTTTTTATTTAAATAAATAAAAGAAGGCTTGTTTCATTAGAACCACAAACATATACACCCACTTGTTTCAAGATATAGTTGTAATTTTATTAAGGCCAGCCAACATTTTATTATATCATCTTGTAATATGAGCTGTTTCAAAGTCAAAGTAACTGAAAGAAATCATGAAATAACGGGGAATAAATATGTAGAGCTACACAGTCTTGATAGCTACCTATCCAGTCAGTTTTGCAGATATTTAATTTTATTTCTTTCAGAGAGGCATTAGCATCAGATTGCAAAAATATATTTTAGCATGACTCAATAGTTTTCTAACAAAGCAGAAAACAAAAGTAAAAGTGAGATTGTATTAAGATTTAAATGTAAATGTAGTATTGATTAGTTGAAAAAATTTAAATTGGGAAAATCAAGCTGTGATTCCACCTGAGAATGAAAACAATATTTTTAACACTAGAATTAAAATTGGATTTCTTGGTTGTGAAAATAAATATTAAAATTTGATTGTGTTTTAAATAGAAATAAATTTCAATTTAGTCAATTCTGTTTTTATATTCTTTAGGCTGAAATTCAATGCTAGAATTGTTCATGTGAATTTTTAGCCTTTAATTATATATATATATATATATATATATATATATATATATATATATATAGGAACGAAAATCTAAGGGTGAGCCAACAACCTACTATGGTTTCACTTAACAGCTCGTCAGGGAAAATTGGCCAATTTTCCCTGATGAGCTGTTAAGTGAAACCATGGTAGGTTGTTGGCTCACCCTTAGATTTTCATTCTTGTTTGCTCTTTCGCGTTGGGTACTACTTGTACTCTGCTTTCGTATTGAGCTCTTTATTGTTAAGGTTTTCGTCTTGGGTTTTTTTTTTTTCTTTCTCACGAATGCTTGACTGACTTTTTGTTCAAGTATTTCGTTTGTTTCTTTTTTTTTTCTTCCCCTTCTTTTCCCTCTGGGTTAGTTCCCAGTGGGTTTCCAGACGTTATTAGTTGTAGTTTAATTATTGATAATCTTGACAAAATTAGTTTTGTCGATATTGGTATTATAACTATAATTAATATATATATATATATATAATATTTTTTTTTTTTTTTCCATTTTTCAAATGCAGGAATATGGATTTTTTTATGAATGTTTGAAAAAAAAAAAGAAAAATCAGTTATTGTAAATCACCTGAAGATACCAAAAGAGGTTGAAACCTAGGTTGCAGAAATAACCCATTTTCAAATGAAAAACATTCAAAACTACTACAATATATGTATTGAGCACTTTTTAATATAACTAGGTACTAGTCTAATTTAATTATGACCAAAGACTAACTAATTACATTCACACATAGACAAACTTCCCTGAGTTCAAATTCAACTAGAGAAATTTTTTAAAAAATCCTTTCCAATGTAAAGATGGAGAAAAATTTTAACTTGAAAATGATAGTTCCTTCCTTCGAGGGAATTTACATTTAAATATCTGATAAAAAAGTAACAAAGTTCTAACCGACCCCTTTGTAAGGGTTGCACTAAGAATCAAAATACTCAACTTCTCTTTTTTCAGGACAATCTTTAATTTTTTTTTAATTAAGTCTTTTTAAAATTTTAATTCTGATAATGAGATTAACTTCAAGTTTACATAAATATTTTTTAAAAAGAATCACCTCTTCAGACCATTCTTATATATTTACTTACACACATTTCTTTTTTGAAATTGAAACTACCAATTTTTGCCTTAAAAAAAATACTCAATTCCTCCTGTGCTGTACCCATTGTGTGGTTAGTCAGTCAGTCAGTTAAGGGCCATACGCGATACATGCTTGGGCGATCATGTCTCAAAAGAGACATGACTGACTGGGCAGAAGATTACTCCGCAGTAGGTTGCCATTACTTTCTGTGGTAGACTGGTTTCCAGCCAAGGCTATATAGAACCTAATCTGTCCTGTTATTTAATCCATAACTGGAGGGAAGAGATGGATTAATACCTTTTCCAAAGGTATTTGTACATAAATGAATGTAAGGAATTTAACTGGAATTCAAACTCAGCTACTCTGATATCCCCTGCACCACAATGCACATTGTGGAGTTAACGGGGCTTAAAAATATCTTTCTGATTTTTTGCTATTGTGTTATTATAGGATTCAATATTAGAAAAGGAAAAAAAAAATCCTGTTCTACAATCATGATAATTAAGTCATTCCCAACTATGATAAATATTCTTAAAAAGAATTAAGCTATAAAACAAAAACTGTTTATTACAAAAAAAAAAAAATCTCCAAACTTAGAACTACAATGAATAATGTTATTGACTTTATACTGACATGGAATATTACTGACCTATGTACAGGCCATAGTTTTTAATTACTTCTACACAGAACTTCATTAACTCACGACAGTTCTTAGGTGTTATATAAATCAGTCACTGACATTAGTCTCCTTGTCCTAATATTAATCTAAAGATTCTTAAATTGATTAAAATCAGAGCTTTGGTCAGGCCGTGTCATAATCTTGAGATGTTCAACATAGATATGGCAGAATAATCCTTCAGAGTATGAAAAAAGGGCATTAAAACTGCTGTTCAATAATATTTGTATACACACATTATAATATATAACACTTTGACAGAGCTGCATACCCAGTTTCTCAAGGTATGACATTGGTAGAGCATTAATTCGTTAACAGACAAAGTTGAAATTTAAACATATGCAAAACAAAGAAGTTGACAATGGCAGAAATTAGGCATGGGGCTTATCGCACTATTAACTCAATGGCCAAGTAATTCAACTTTACTAAGCTATCACTCTGTAATGTAAATATTCATTCATTATACGATGGTTTTTGACAATGTTGCTGAATTGTGTTGGAAATCGAAAGATTGGTTTTCTTTAGAAATTATTTTTATTTTTTTTTTGTGGGGATATCTCTAATTTTATTTGTTTTTATTTTGATTTAAATGTGCAACAGTTTTTTTTAATTTAACTTTACAACTTTCATTCTTTAAGCTACAGCAGTTTTGTTATATAACGTATTTGGAAACTATTCTGAACAAAAGAAAGAATCTTTTAATTTAAATTTGGTTAGAAATGATTACAAGTTTAATCAGAAATTTATGATGGGAGGAAATAAACATGGTATTATTTCGAAATGACATCAAATCACATTAAAATAACATGGCATGTACTGTTTAAAAAAATCTGTATTTGCATCAAGAATTTTTTTTTTTCCAGTGAAATCTTCAAAAAAAAAAACAAGCTTTATCTGACATTTTGGGCAGAAAGTCTTTAGAATGGAATATTTGTATCTGCATGAACAGCAAAAAGTAGCAAACAGACTTTGAAGCATTCAGTTCCCCATTTCTATTTTATAATCTTCAACTGTGTTGCATAAAAAGTCAAATTTGGAAAGAGGTGATCTTTTCTATCACATAACCTCAGAATCCTGCTTCGTTTTAAAATTTTTGTATACAAATCATAACTTTAGTTGAATATAAGGCATGAAAGACATTGCTACAATGGAAATGGCTGACCAGTTTGAATTGAAAATACACACATTAGCCTCTTAAGTGAAAATTACATGACCGTCATATTCAGCTTAAATGCATTTAAAGTGATTTGTACAACTCTCTTTTCAGTCCACAGAATAGAAATAAGAAAATGAACATCAATATCTATGGTTATTGAAAATAGAGATTTCTTTTTTTCTTTTTGCTGGTGGTTAGTTAGATCAAAGACACAAAAAGCATATGTCATGGGAAGGCATTGAGTTTCCATTAAACCTGAATAGAATGGTGTGGAGCTATAAACTCGCCTATATTCTGCGTTTTCTAGCAAATGCAGGTTTGTTTTTCCCCCTACAAAGAGTGGGTCTTTGAAACTGAAGTTGGCGTAGTTTCTTAAGAAAACTGCGTTTTTTTACCTCTCTTATGTCTGTCTTGGAAAAATTCTCAGCATTGGTTAAACTGACAAAATGCAAAGCAGTTTCTAGCAGTGGCACTAAAAGTTTAAAGTAAAAGAAAGAAAAAAAATATTAAAAGAAAATAAATTTCCTTCTCCTTGAAATCTTATATTGTTTCAATATAAGATTTAAGAAAGAAATTTGTCTGTATCAGGTGAGAATTTTAAGCACTTTAGATGTTTAATTACAATCAGGGGTTAAATTAGGTCATCAGTTATAACAGATGCCGTGGGTGAGAGAGAGTAGGGCATTGATAAGTGATTGAGTGGGTATGCCTTGTTGAACCATCTGTTGAAGTGAGAACAAGTATGCAAGAAGGTCTGGATTGAGAAAGAAATTGTTGTCAAAGATCATCATCATTTAGAATCTCTTTAAGAATACAGCAGGCACACATTGAAAGTTGTTTGTCGTCCTTTCCTTTAGCTGAAAAGGCTTGAGCAGTTTCATCTTTTTGCATCAAACATTTGTCTCAGTTCACTGATTTTTTTACGAGACTCCATATCATTTGATTTTGTTTTATCTTCATCTGTGTCAGGTTTTGTGAATTTTGAATTTGGTGGTTGGTTAACTCTCCGAGCTGGCATTGGTTTGTTGGGTAGGGACCCAGGATCTTTGGTTTCTGTTTTTGATGTCGGGTCTGTGTATGTACGGACGACTGTCGGCTTTGATGTGGATTTCAGCTGTGGAGGATTTGCTCTTGAATCGGATTCCGATTTGGTTAAATTTCCCACAGGCTTCTTTGTTGGAATCGGTTTTTTATTGGGCATGGGTTTATTGGTGGAAGGGGGAGATGGTTGGGGGTATTTGTGCACAATTGGGGATTTGGGATCCAAGTTTCGATTTCTTAATGGAGTGACGGGATTGGAATCGGATCTTGCCAATGGTTTGCTTGCAGGATTCAAAGCTCGGTTCTGTACTCTTGGTGGCTTCTCTTTTTGGTTTCTTGTTAATGATGGGGAACTGGTGTTGTGATAGAGAGCATGATTGCTGTTATGATCCACACTGTTGCAGTTGTCCAGTTCCACATTTGTATTCATATACAAATTGTCTTCATCGTCCTGTGCCAAAAGGTGCTTAAAAACATTGGAATTATCTTCCTGTGACTTTACAGGGACACGGAAGTTGGGTGGAGGAGTTGGAGTATAGCCTCTCTCATCAGGCTTCTGGGGCGGTGGATGATGTGGCCGATCCGAGTGATTACGACGTAGTTTAGTCCGTCGACCCGTTGTAGCTAATCCGCCCTTGATGTCTGAAGCATTGAGGCTTGCAAGGTTTTGGTCAGAAAATGCCACTGATGTACGATTGGTTGTGCTTTGCAATACTGGGTTTGATATGTCCTTGGCCATAATGGCACTGACTGGACGTACAGCCTTTGCTTTTTCTCTCCTTGGGACAGCTGCTTCAGCAGGTGGGTCGACAGGAGTGATTAGCGCCTGTGAGTTACGATTAGTGCTGCATGTCAATGTTGGCTTAGAGATCGGGACTGGTCTATTCCTGTGAATGCTGCCTGTCCTGGTTGGAGGAGGAGGACGTGCTTTGGGCAGCTTCAAGTTGGCAAGTGCTGATGGCAAACTGCAAGAACAAAATTTAACAAGTTAGCAATTCAAAATTTTTAACCTTTAGGATGATTTCAAATTTTTGTATTTGTTCAACTGGAATAGTTAAATACATTATAATAATATTATTATTATACATACACACACTTATATATATATATATATGCCTGTATTGTGGTATAATAGAAATTGGACAGCTGAGTTTGAATTCCAGTTAAATTTTTTCATTCAGTTATGCACAAATACTCTTTGGAAAGATATTAATCCATCTCTTTTTTCCTCCAGCTATGGGTTAAATAGCAGAACGGATTAGGTTCTATAACCTTGGTTAGCAACCTACTGCAGGAAAATCTTCTGCTTAATTAATCATAACTTGAAAGAGACATGGTCACCCAAGCATGTATCATGTATTGCAATTAACTGAGATATATTTTTATTTAAACAGATTTTTTGTAGTACATAACTTGAGTATAGCTTTAAGAGTTACTAGCAGTATAGCCCGGTGTTGCTCGGGTGTAATGAAAGCTTTAAAACTAATCCATGGTCCTGGAGCTCAGACTCTTTGGACGTTGGCACAAAAGACTAAAAAGCAGTAGTTGTTTCCAGTTACAGCAAAACTGTAGACTGAAAGAAAAATGAATGGATGTAAGTGAAATTTTGAAGTTTGGTGAGAATCGGATAAAAATTGTGGATTTGTATAAAGGACATACAGAAACACACACAAACATCTTGCCTTTTATATATATATATATATATATATATTACCAATTTTCTGCACTATTGTAAGAAGTGCAACCTTGAAACTTTTGAATATCGTTTCTTATATCTTTGTCTATGAGTGTATCAAATTTGATTAAAATTGGACCACTCCTTCTATAACCCGATTTTTTCGATTATCGATTTTTGATACTTACTGGGGGTACCTTGACACAAAACCTAGCTAAGAACACTCGCAGACGCTTATAGTACAACTGTAAGTTTTCAAGAAAATCAGTTCAGCCTTTTCAGAGTCTATAGGTAATGGACACAGACACACAAAGTTCCATTTATAAATAAGTTTAGATAATTTTATGTTACAGAGCATAATGAGGATACAATTTAAAGAAAGAAAAAAGAAGACAACCAATATAATTTGGCTGCAGTGTCAGTTACATGGGTAGAACCACTCAATGGCTTGACAGTAGAATCAAACCGCAGCTTCCACTGAAAATCTGGACCCATCAATAACACGTATTGTTCCTCAATTTGTGAACATCTTATAGAAAGTGTGCCATGGAGTTTAATGTGGATTGGTTCTTTTAGGCATGTCAGATTAAATAAACTGCAAACATTGTGTCTGCTTGTTTTTAATAAAATCTGCTCATACTCAGATAATCTTTTATATATTATAATTGAAAGATGTAAGAAATAAGCTGAAACTTTGACAGTTGATTTTATTATTCAATGTTCCCAAGTACTTTCAATCTCCTTCTGAGATCATCATCTTCTGGGGTGTGAGTTGTAACAAAAAATAACCATAAAACTGTGCTGCTAAAATTTACAGTAAATTTTCTTGCTTCAAATGAAAAGAAAAACAGAAAATTTACATTCATTTTTAGCAACACAGTTTTGCAGTTATTTTTTGCAAATTTTTTTCACAAATAAAGCTCTTCTTTCATGACCTAGGCATTTTTTTTTTTTACAAAAAAATGAGAATCCCTTCATATTAATTGATTAAAGTTGCTTTTTTTTTTTTTACATTCTATATGAAAGTGCATTCATTTGGCATGTCAAGCAACACAAAAATACTTTTCCTAAATTAGAAAATACTGTTTATTTTCCTTTAGAATGCATTATATTAAACTTTAAGTTCACATTTCTTAAAAATGATTATATATGCACGCACACACAAACATTTCAGTCAAGTGCCATACATGATACATGCTTGGGCAATCCTGTCTTGAAAGTGACATAACTGACTGGGCAGAAGATTTTGCCACGTAAGGTTGCTATAATTTTCTGCAGTCTTGACTGGTAGCCAATGAAGACTATAGAACCCAATCTGTCCTACTATTTAACCCATAGCTGAAGGAAATGAATACAACAAATTCAACTGGAAAAACAAATCCGGCTCTTCAATTTCTCAATCTTAATTTAACAAACATTTTCACATATTTAATTTAAATAATAGACACCTGAAGGTTTGTTAAGTTTATATCATAACAGGATTGTTAATAAGCTTGTCTATCTGACCAATTTGTTGGTGAACAAGCAAAATTCCTTTATTTACATTGTTCAGATTGTTATTCTCATCATTGTTGCCATATTCCAGTGACTTGACACAGAGAGTTGTGAGTTCAATACTTGGCTACAGCAGAGGTGAACAAAAAAATTTAGTATCAGTTATCTCCCTTTAATCCAACTCTGAGATATCTGGAAGTGACATGTCTCATGAAATGAAATAAAGGGTTCAGTTTGAAATTCCAATCACCTGAAGGCCGGAGCATACAACAATCAAAAAGTCATGAATATGGCAACAAAGATGAGGTCAACAATATTTCATGAAAGATTAAAATTTCTTTATATCCAGTGATTACAGAACAAACATAATTATATATTTTGTGCTAATCAAAAGGATTTCATCTATTCCAACCAAAGTCATACCAATTTGTCATCAATTTGAAGCAATTTAGAAAAAAATGAATTCAAAACAGAAGCAACCAAGACTTTCTACAGATTTTTTCTTTGTCTATGTATTGCTATGAAATCTTGGGAAAAGAAAGCAAAGTTATTCCCATTGTTTTTATAAATTTTCTTTCTCCTAAACTGGCTGTCACTCAAGGCTACTTAGCCCTGAATTTGAACAAAACTTTCCAACTCTGGTTTCTGCAATGATACACCCATTACCCACACGTTATTAAAGTTATTTCTATTTGACTTTTATCATTTCATCAAAAAATAGAAAAGTCAAGATTAACAGAATATCATTAAGAGAAAGACAGAAAATAAGACAAGGTTACCAAATAATGCCAACAGTAAAACTACTCTAAGAAATTTTGATTCAGACTTAATCAAAAATTAGACAGAATTAGTGTTTACCTGAATATTCATAATCCCAAATATTAAGACTAGTATGTAAAGAGGAGAAAATCCTGTTACGTAGTTTTCTTAATTTTAATCTTGGTCTTATCAATATTTGGAAAAGAAAGTGAATAATTACCATGGTTCAGGCAGGAAATTCCTGAAAAGGAGTTTGAAAATAAAATCCATTTTTCCTTACTTTAGATTTCTTTTTTTTAAATTTTAACGCCTAAACACTTACTTCACTTTGATATTCTTTTTCATGCTCCACCATTGTCTCAGCTGGGACCTACGCATGTAAGCACAAACAAGGATGAAAATGAAGCAGATCAAGAACATGATCACAATGACTGCAATCACAATGGCACCAGATCCTTCTGCAATGGAGAATAAAACAAACGTCCATGAACTAAACACAATTATTCCATAATATACTACCAAGAAAATGTATATAGCAGGGGTTGGCAACCTATGACACCAAGCAATTTCCAGTGGCATGATTTGTTGAACTAAGGAAGTTTTTTGGCATTTGGTTCAACTTATTTCTGTGAGAAAACACTGCTTTCATGTGAGAGAAAATTAAGTCCACAATAAAGTTGCCTAACCATGAACATTTGCAAAATTATGTAAAAACTCAAAGTATGTTGCTCATATTAAGCAATTGGCTAAGATTAAGGCTCCTATTAATAATGAAAAATTAAAAAGAAAGCTTTTAAAAACAGTTTATTTCTATTAATGTGGTTTACATATTACCATATAAAATATATTGTAGAACAGATACATTGACCGGGACTTGTATAAAAATACATATGCTATTAGCAAGCACACATAATGATCTTAAAGCTGTCAGCATATCATTAGCAAAAGGTTGCGAACCCTTAGTATATAGCATGAAAAGAAAAAAAGTTGGTGGCATTATTTTAAGCATTCTTTTTATCCAAAACAAAAAAAAAAGGTGCATATTGCAGCATCATTAAAGCTAATTTTTTTAAAAATTTTAATATAAACAAATAATTTCCCCATTTTAAAAATAAATAGCAAATTAACTAAAAATGACTTGTTTTTGATATTTAAAATGCTATCCTGTGTATTGTCTATTATTACAATCAATGTTTCTGATAATCAGCTTCCTCCATCCTAATTTTTAATTTGCTTTCAAATGCAATTTTACTCTGCTCTTCTTGAAAACTTTTCTGATCTGTGACAAAAAAAAAAAAAATTGAAATGAATGAAAATATGACTCAAAAAATTGATTACAATGCTTCTGTAGTGATAGCACTAACTAAATAATCTCCACCCCTTACTACTAAACGATGTAATAGTCTAGAACCAAAACAATAATAAAAGAAAAATTAAGTAAAGTAGTAAAATTACTTTATAAGAAAAACAGTTAAGTAAACATCAAAATCTCTCAATATGCACTGGAACAGGCATTTTACTACCCATTGAAACAAAAATTAAATTTTCTTTCTCTGCTAAACAAAGCAGATAGGTTCAGGGACAGCTCTCTAACAGGTCTTAGTGAATATCTGGAGGTAGCCACAAAGTTTTTTTTTATCTTTTATATACATATATGTACTCTAAAATTTTTTTTATCTTTTATATACATATATGTACTCTAAAATTTTTTTTATCTTTTATATACATATATGTACTCTAAAATATACAATTTTTCTCTGAAAACATTTTATTGTTTTTGTTTATGCATATGATTTGTTTGTAATTTATATATTTCTGTTGTGGGGGTTGATGATGTCTTTTTACACCTCGCCCACAAAAATTTATATATTTATATATATATATATATATATATATATATATTAGAAAGAAGTACATTCAAACAAGGCTGTCACATCACAGAACAATCCACAATACTTCATTTAAAGCAAAAATAATATTAGTCATTATATTCTACTAGCAGTATAGCCCGGCATTGCTCGGGTGTAATGAAACTAATCCATGGTCCTGGAGCTCAGACTCAGCCAAAAGAATATTTGTGAAGTTTGGTGAGAATCGGATAAAAATTGTGGATTGGTATAAAGAACATACAGACAGATAACCAGACACACACACACAAACATCTTGCCTTATATATATATATATATATATATATAATCGATTTTCTGCACTATTGTAAGAAGTGCAACCTTGAAACCTCTGAATATCATTTATGTCTTTGTCTATGAATGTATCAAATTTGATTAAAATCGGACCACTCCTTCTATAACCTGTTTTTTTTTATTATTGATATTTATCGGGGGGTACCTTGACACAAAACCTAGCTAAGAACACTTGCAGGCACTTATAGTACAACTGTGTAAATTTTCAAGAAAATCGGTTCAGCCGTTTCAGAGTCTACAGGTAATGGAGACACACACACAAAGTTCCATTTATAAATAAGTTTAGATAAGTAAAAACAACGGTTAACTTTATTTTAGAATAAGACATCAACATTCAATTTGTGTGTTCAGAACAAATATGATGGAATGGTTACCTTTATCCAGGTTAGCCGAACCACTATCCACACTTCCTCCCTTACCCACTTTTGCACAAGTTGGTGGAGCGTAACCTGGATCGCAATGACAATTTCCACGACTGTTGCAGATCTGCAAAAATTAGATAATATAGCAAATTGGTGATTTTTTTTTTTTTTAAAACAAAACTAAAACTGAACAAAGAATCGAAAAGTTTAGCACTGGTAAACTGTCCAACTAATTCTGCTATGCAAAGAAGCACAAAAGTGATCCCCTCCCTCAAAAAAGTTGTTTTACTCCAGACTTATATAGTAATGTTTCATCCATGTTTAGCACCAGTCATCACTTGGTGATGTAATATTCATGACTTCTTTTAGTAGTTGGCACTGCATTGCAAACAAAAGTAACAAAACAGTAAACTCATTTATAAACAAAGATACCATTGAGTGTATATGAAAGAGCAATTATTTTATACTAAATGGGGTTAATATCTGAGAAATTTTTACACTAACATCATTAAAAACATTTTTCAAAAAAATGAATTAGTAAATTCATTCACGAAAAACAAAAAAATTATTCTACCTTCATAGATTTATTCATATATGTAAAGAAAGGAGTCAAGAATGATAATTTATCAAAGAAAGAGAAGTTATATCATAAAACAAAGGTATGACTGATTCATATTGATCTAAGTGTTGCCTTTGATTCTTCACTAAAAGGCAGTTGCCATAAAATCTCCATATTCAACGAATTTAGTTTTCGTTCTTTTTTACAACATCAGAATGAATAACTTTGGAATATGTCTTATTTCAAACTGGCCTATATATCCATGTGCATGTTACGTATAAAAATCATGTGTGTCTCACCAAATGCTCAGTCATCCAGGAGAAATGCAATCTGAGATCATTTCAGCCACATCCAATCAGCATACAGGACTTTCCTAATTATTATACAAAATCCAATAATACTTCACAAGTGTTGATGTAAAAACATATCAGTTTCATATGTCATTAAATATGATTCATGTTTAATGGTGTATGATTGCTTTATTTTCAATGTAATTTGTTTTTTTTTCTTTGAGTTACATTAAATCATAAATGATTTAATGTAACTCCAATGAATATATTGATGTTTTCCAAATTTTTCCTTTTATTTAGTTTTCTTTAAACTACCTTAAAATCACCATTGTTTGTTGCTTTTGATAAATCTATCTCCTCTGACAAACTTTCTAAATTTAGAACAAAAATTTTATTCCTTACAAATTCAGCTACATTCAGAATATTTTTTTAAAACAAGTTAAAAGGATCATTTGCTTCAAAAAAAAAAAATAAATAAATAAAATAGAGCACAAAGTTAAATGTGAGTCAAGAAAATGTTTTAGTATGACAAGAAACTTGTTGGGGAAGGCTTTTTTTATACAATGCTGTTGTTTCCCTCCCCCAGCAATTTAGTGATGGTACCTCATTTACATTGTAAATGAAACCTCTTGCTAAAAATTTTCAAAACATGCTCCAGTACAGGGTTCCATAATATTTGGTGGCAATATAGCTGTCTTTGAGTTATACAATGTCAAACATACAAGACAACATTTGTTTTCATTATATAAATAGTAACACAATTTGTGAAATCACAATCTGTAGAAAGTAAGAACTAAACAAAAAATATGGAAAAATAATTTTAAATTTTCAGTGCCAGGATGTATTTTTAATTTTTATAAATAAATCTTCTGAATCTGTCAGGTCAAGGGAAGTAAAATTGGAAATATAGCTAGAGTAACTTCCCCTTACACAAAGTAGGATTTATTAAAATTAACTTACTCCATGTCCGTTACAACCTTTCGGGCAATCAGGGTAAGCCAACTTCTTTAAAGAACTGCACACTTGATTCACACATAACTAAAAGCAAATACAAAATTATTTACTTTAAAAAATAACCTTTGAGAATTAAAAGAAAAAAATACAAATCACAGCTTCAAATCAATATTTAAAACATTTACCTGGGTAAGTTTTTAAAAGCGATTTAAAAGTTTTGGTCATTACTTATAGTTTTTGGTTTTGTTTTTTAAGAATTATACAATGACTCATGTAGTGCCGTATCCTTACAAGAATTGGGTAATCATGACTCTCCACGACTACTGTTTTTTTTTTTTTTACTGTTTTAAATAATTTCTGACCTTTACAATCCTTTTACAATTTTTTTTTGTCCTGTGAATATAAAATTCTCCAGGCCCTCTTTCCTCATTATATATCCCAGATATTTTATCCGTGTTTTTCTGGTTGTTATCAGTATCTTTGTAGTTCCTACTTTCTTGAAATTTCCTCATCACTCACATGTCTTTCTATCAATGAATGCTGAGAATACCAGGGGAAAAAAAAACATCTGTTGCTACAATTCTCTTCATCTGCCATATAGGAGTTTAGATATTACATAGCAGTTCAGAACCTACCTGTTTCCTATCTCTCAAAATTTTGCTTAGTTTCTGAAAAACATTCCTATGCTCTTTTGGATTTAGATGTTACATTTCAAATCCTGCCTGATTTTAACACTCCATCTACTAAGGAGCTCACACCTCAATCAAGGCAGACTGCCATTAATGTTCAGGGGTTACATTGAGAGAAAAGACTTGGTACAGGGTGTATTAAAAAAAGGATAAAAGATGAACAGGATTCAAGAAGATAGCAATTGATGTTGCATTTAAATTTTTTGAAAATTGTAGCTATCAGGGAAGCAAGTAAATAGAAGGGAATTCCACAGGTGGTAAGTGAAAGAAAAGAGACTGTTGAAGTAGAATTGGCAGTTACATTTAACTATTTCAACATGAAAAGAATCAGACCTAGACACCAATCTATTAGCATGAATTAAATTCAAGTGGTACCAGGGGAAAAAAAAACTCGTCAGAGCAGTTGCCAAGAAAACAGATCTTTCTTTGAATTTTATCAAGAACCTTCAAGATGAATTGCAGATGCACTCAACCAGATATGGCAAAAGTATTCAATGCACGGACAAATGGCAGGTTAATAAATGTGCAAGATGAATTTTGACGAGAAAAACCTTCTGGCACGACAGATACCCAACCTTTCTAGCAGTAGATGAAGTCTCTTTTGTTGAAAACCATAGTTTGTTTCCTTGCAGGTAATAATTAGTCCTTTCTTCTTACTTTCCATTACTACCTTGTTTAAGAGTTATTTTTGTTTTCTTTGTTCCATCAACAGTCTTACTCATCTTTATATTATAATGTATAGGTTTGTAATAAAAACTTGGTGATTTTACTGTAGTCAATTCAAATTCAGAATTAACAAGTTTCTCCAATACTTGTTAAGAGAAAGCAAATAAATCCCTGAATTTGATAAAAAAAAAATCTTAAGATTTCTTTTCATTCAAATTTATTCATATGCCTATTATCAGAAATAACTTCAATTATATCAAATCTGGACTGAATTTTTTATAAAACTGATCAATTCAGGCCTGATTTGATATCAGAAAAAAACAGAAATGTCAAGGTAAATTTGTTCAATAAATAAAAAAAATTAAAAAATTAAAAACAGCTTCATACATTTTGATAGGTGTTATCTCTACTTTTATTTCTTTAAAAAAAATATCTATTAAAAAAATAAAAACTAAGTACCTTGTTTTCTCCACATTTGGCTCCATCTGGTACCAAACCTGGGTCAGGCATCTCCAATCCAACATCGAGAATGACGGCACGGCACACATACATCACAGATGCATTTTCCAAGAAAGACTTTGGAAACTTATGGGCCAAACTGTCTTTCCAAAACATTAGTTTTTCATTTTTATGCTTGCAGTGAAGCATTCCACAATGAGTATTTCTAGAAATCAAAATAAACAGCAATTAGTTGATTACTTAATAGTCAATAATAGACATACTGGCAGTATTTGTTTTAAAAAGGAATCTTTAGAAAAACTATAGAAATGTTCTTGGACAAATTCCACTTCCCAAAATTAGCCCAAAGATTAAAAGGTTTCCTTTTCACTTACATTATTTATATTTTATATAAAAAATACTTTATACTATATTTATATTTGTCAATACTTTTGAGCTGAGATAGTATTTAGACTGTTGTTCTCATCTTTATTGCCATATTCATAGCGTTTCAGACGTTATACACTCTGGCCTTCTTCAGGTGATTGGAATTTTGAACCAAACCCTTTATTTTGATCTAAAATCTTTATGTGCCATGTCCTTTCACCTGTTCCCTTGTTGCTCTTAATATGTTGTCGTGTTATTTCTCCCAAACCCTGCTCTACCATCCATTTGTTTAAGCTCATCAAGTATGTTACACAGTTTACTTCTGTCTCTCTTTCCCTGTATCTGCCCTGTGAATATTAGATTTTCCAAGCTTTCCTACCTCACTGCATGTCACAGAAACTTCAACTGTCTCTTCCTGATATTAAGTATAAGTTTCCTTTTAATTTTCATTCTCTTCAAAACTTCATTGTTGCTCACATCTTCAGTCTATGATATCCTCAACATCCTTCTGTAGAACATTTCTGTTGCTTCAAGTCTTTCCTTCATCTTTGAGAAAAATGTCTAGCATTTGCTGCCATATAGGAGAACAGACATCACATAACAGTTCTGTACTCTTTTCTTTGTTTCCAGTAAAATTACATTTAACTCAACTCTCTAAGTTATCTGTTAACCACTGCTGTAGCCAAGTGTTGAACTCACAATTCTTTGTGTCAAGTTACAGATCTGACACTTTTATCCACTGGGATATATGTCTCTGAAGATGGCCAGAATGTACAGTGGTTGAAATGTTGAGTATATGAATATGGCAATAAAGCTAAGGACAACAGTCTGAATAATGGAAATAATGTACATCTTTATTGTTAACATTTCAACCCTCTATGGTGGATAAGTTAAACAATGAAGAATTTGAAAGGATAAAGGCTTGCCAAATACAAAAAATATAACAAATGATGGAACAAGGCTCACTGTGATTTGTTAAAATAGTTGTGTCAATATCAACAATCAGGAATTGAGTGCCTCTGAAGAATCAGTGTTAAATAAGGGCTTCAAATTCATCACAGTAATAATGCATGTCTCATACTTAGATATGATGAATCTAGTTAAGGAGGTTGTCTTAACGACCCCCTAACATGTGGGCAAATGTGCTCAGATGGAAAAATGAGACAAACACTAGAAAAGATCAAGCTGCCCAAATCAAACATCACCTAGAGGTCAAAAGGTTAGACATCAACATTGTACAGGCCGACACTAATATCATCATATTGCCAGCAAACAAAGGTAGCACAACGATGAGTGATGACAAGTTGGAATACTCCAAGAAATTGGCAAGTCTAGTTTCAGATGGTAGCTATGACAAGGTGAAAAAGGATCCGACCCTAAGAGCCATGAGAAAGCTGTTAAAGATCTTAAATAAGAACAAGGACTACTTCACACTGAATCAACATAATCCTAAGCCTGCCACAAATGCATCAGTCAGTTACATGATACACACTTGGGCAATCATGTCTCGAAAGAGACATAACTGAGTAGAAATTTTTTCCACAGTAGATCGTCATTAATTTCTCAGGTAGACAGGCTGCCAATCAAGGCTATAGAATCCAATCTGTCCTGTTATTTAATCCATAGCTGGAGGGGAGAGACAGATTAATACCTTCTCCAAGGGTATTTGTATGTAAAAATGCAACAAATTCAACTGGAATTTGAACTCAGCTCTCTGATTTCTTGTTCTGAGCCTATATCCACTGCACATCCAGACAAATGTATAGTCTTCCCAAAGTTAGATAGAGAGACTAAGATACCAAGTAAAAGAAAGGTCCTCATCCGATTTTAAGAACACAGAATACTTTGTAGAATCAATTTGAAGTGATTTCATCTCTAACAATCAGGATGTAGTGAGCTTGTTTGTCAGGATTCCTACAGGTGAGGCTTTATTGACAGTTTTTGAACATTGAAATCAGACCCCTCCTTTGAAGAATGTACTAACATGCTGATAAATAACCTTATTGAAATATGTTGATATACTGTATAGAGACAGCCTTCTAACAAGAGGAAGGCTTAGCTATGGGTTCACTGTTATTGCCAGTGATGGTAAACATACATATGGAATACTCTGAGGAAATGTTTTTAAGAATGAGACCACTAAAGCCAACTATGGTGGAAATATATAGATTCCACCTTCATATTCTGGCTTCACCAGGAAGCTGAAGAAACACTACTGGACGATGTGAATTCTTAAATCCAATTCAAAATAGAAGAGAAAATAAAAACTCAGCTTGGCCTTCCTGGATATACTAAACACTCAGATTGGATTCAAGGCATCTATATATCATAAGCCAACCTTCATGAGACAATAGCTTCAATTGTCTCCATCTGTTGAATGTAAAGAAAGGGATCATTTGATGCCTACAACACTAATAAGTGGTGATCCAGATAGATATCAACAGATGATCAGCATCAAACATACCATCTTATGTCAAGGACGTGTCAGAATTCAAAAGACCTGCAGTCTATATAACATCAGGAAAATATCCAGAAACAGCTTGACCTTACAGAGAAATCTCTACCAAGTCAAGCTTAAAACAGGAGACCATGACCAAGAACTGTGTAGATTCCATCCATTAGTTGGTTTTTGAATTTGGTGGCAGGGTAATCGTGAGTTCAATTCCTGGGCTGGGTAGTACAGATTCAGACTGAATAGAAACTTGGTGAGCAATATTAACAAGAAAAAGGTATCCTGAGATGACATGGGCAGTGAGAACAAGAAGGTTACTTAGTTCAATAGACACCTGAAGGAGCCTAGAGGGCACAACAGCTGAAATGCAATAACAAAAATCGGGATATTAGTTCAAATGTAAATAATCATGGCTACTCATGCTAGAAATCAGTGGTTAGACCAAGAACTTTTCAGCAATTCTTTGCATAATAGTATGTAAATAATATTTGTCTATATTTCTTAGATGAGGTAGTATTTACATTATTTGGACTATTGTCCTCATCTTTGTTGCCATTTATACAACATTTCGGCAATTGTACACTCCGGCCTTCTTCAGGTGCGAGGAATATCAAACCAAACCCTTTGTTACAATCACTGGGGTATATGAACTCAATTCCTTAAGGACACATGGCCCAGTGAATATAGACGCTGATTAGTTCCTGTGACTTGACCCAAAAAGTTGTGAGTTCAATACCAGGCTACAGCAGTGGTGAACAAGTAACTTACAGAGTTAGAGGGAGATAACTCATGACTTTCAAAAGAAGTAAATGGAATTCATATATCACAGTGATTCCTAGCACCTGAAAAAGAACGGAAGCATACAATGGCCGAAACGTTATAAAAATGGCAACAAAGATGAGGACAATAGTCCGAATAATGTAAATACAGTATGTAAATAAAGATTAAATTTTTTAGTACCCTTGTGAGTGTGTGTAACTTTGTTTTAAACTTACTCAGGTTTACATTTTCTGTAGTAGTCAGATCTCCAATTATAACCACAATTTCCACTAGCATTGCCTAAAACATTGTTGTAGGTGAAACAGATATCATTAGATGCCTTCTCCTGTTTTCCCCCACAAAAGACGGCATTGGCTGGAATGTGTCTTACATTGTCCTTTGAAGCAATATGACTGAAATAGAAAAAGTAAAATTTATATATACACATTTATTTGAGACAACAGAAATACTTTCATGCATTTTGTAAACAAACAAAATGAAATATGTGATTCTATCTAATCTTCTTTATAAATGGAACTTTGTGTGTGTATGTGTCCCCGTCCGTTACCTATAGACTCCGAAATAGCTGAATTGATTTTCTTGAAAATTTACACAGTTGTACTATAAGCGTCTGTGAGTGTTCTTAGCTAGGTTTTGTGTTGAAGTACCTCCTGATAAATATAAAAAAAAAACGCGTTATAAAAGGAGTGGTCCAATTTTAATCAAATTTGATGAACTCATAGACAAAGACATAAGAAACGATATTCAGAAGTTTCAAGGTTTCAGTTCTTACAATAGTGCAGAAAATCAATTATATATATATATATATATATATAAAAGGCAAGATGTTTGTGTGTGTCTGTTTATCTGCCTGTATGTATTTTTTTCAGCCCTTTTATTTTAGTTTTTGCTTCAGGTTTAGCTTGAAGTAGGTATAATTGTAGTTCTTAGTCTCAGCCATGATACCATTTACTCAGAGGACTTATTTAGCCTTCAAAATTCAGTTTACAACGAGAAAAACTTATTTGATATCGATACCAAAAAATCAAAATTTGACTTACATCCATTCATTTTTCTTTCAGTCTACAGTTTCGCTTTAACTGGAAACAACTATTGCTTTTTAGTCTTTCGAGCCAACGTCCAAACAGTCTGAGCTCCAGGACCATGGATTAGTTTTAAAGTTTTCATTACACCCGAGCAACACCTGGCTATACTGCTAGTTATAAATAGAATGAAATTTCACTCCCCTTGTAACATCAAACTATAATTGAGGCCCTCATTATATAAGAAGGTAATTTTTTGCCATGTATGTGAAAATCAGTTAAGCATAAAACTATTCCCCAAACCTTCCTTCCTCCCTCTGAAAAGCAACTCAACTATCATCAGGTGCTGTGGTGCAGTGGATATCGGCTCAGAACGAGAAATCAGGGAGCTGAGTTCAAATTCCAGTTGAATCAGTTGCATTCACTTACATGCAAATACCCTTGGGAAAGGAATTAATCTCTCTTCCCTTCAGTTGTGGATTAAATAACAGGACAGATTGGGTTCTATAGCCTTGGCTGGCAACCAGTCTACCACAAAATGTAATGGCAACCTATTGTGGGATAATCTTCTGCCCAGTCAGTCATGTCTCTTTCAAGACATGATTGAGCAAAAGTGTGTATCACATATGGCACTTAACTGACTGATTTGCTACAAGGTCTAAATTCCCATGGTTCACAGTGATGTCAAATATGCTTCTGCCTGACTGTGCAAGCACATGCCAAGTTGGTGTAGAAGGCATGAAAAAAGAAAAAAAGATGACACGCTGGAAAAACTTTCTCAATTTTTAATCTTTTTATTTGTACCCTCATACTTCTTTAAATAATGGTCTGCATTCATATTTGTTTTTGTTTTTTTAAACAGTATGGTTTACCCTGTACAAGGCCCGGCGATCACTCAAGGTAGTGTTACGTTAATGGATAGTTTATATGGAGAGGAGGGGGAAGATAACTGTTAATTCTAAATTTGAACCGGTCAAAATAGTAGTGATTGGGGAAACATCCTCATGGGAGTTTGTTCCATAGGCCCAAGCTGTTTGAGTGTAACTTCCCGACAATGGAATACGGAGAAAATGTGGTTGGCTACCATGTAAGTGGCATGGGTGTGTCCGAGTCATGAATGTCAGACCTGGTGGAAGCATGTGAAGCAGTTCTTCGAGCACATTCCATGTTAGCAGCAATGAGGTACTCACTATATTCTGCCTGTGAGAGAGCAGTTAAAACAAGAAAAATAATGTTTCTCTAACAAAGCCACGGAAATGCTTCTTGAACAAGACTTGAAAGTGTGATCTGGGCAAGGCAACTCCTGCCCAGATATGGCAACAGTATTCAATTTTCACATTGGCATGCTAAACTTTGCCTTGGTCTTTTCTTCGGCCCAAAGCCAATCACTTTTCTATTAGTCAAAATACATTTTTGCACAGGCTCATGAATTTGAAAACAGAGAAGAAAAGGGAGTTATTTTTATTCCATATTTACCACAATTGTTCCAAGAGAAGAAGTTAGTCATAGTAGCATTTCCAAAACAAGAAAGGTTCAAATATCTGGATGTAAACACCTCAGAAAATATTTTTTTGGATTGTACAAACCCTGATGAAAATGCTTACAATTCTTGACCAGCTCCTCCCTTGTTTAAAACTTACAGATATGCATTCTGGAAGTTCCTGTTATGTGTTCGAAAAAATGTTAGATGATCAGTTAATATAAAACACCTGAACATACTAAAAGGTTGTGCTGTTTCTTATTTTGTTTTCCAAACTCAACACAAACACACACACACAATAAAAATTAATTCACACGACGTGTATCTCAAAAAATACAATTGCACGGGCATTCACTCCTTACCATACCCTTTGGAGTCAAAAACAAGGACAGCGCACCCAAAAGCTCGGACGTAGTGGAAAGCACACCACGTGGTCAAAAATATGAATTTTCGACAAATCAGGGTTTGACATAAGAAACACTTTTTGATCTCCTGGAGATTCACCATCAAGATAAAAGGGAAGCAAAAACTTTCAACGCCAGAGGGAAGAGCAGCTAGCACAAAAAACACAGAAAGGCATGGACAGCTCGGAGCACACACACAGAGAGAATTCAGCAGTTCACACAATAGGCAGTATCACATATCAGTGAACATTATTTCACCCTCTCTTTCTCTCATCTCGTCCTTCTTTTCCCTCTCACAGTCCCAGTTCCTTTCTTTCTTTCTTTCTTCCTTCCTTTTTACAGCTTCATGGACAACTACATTTTTGTATAAAAAAAATAATTTTTATTTTTTACAAAAATAAACAAAAGTTTATTTTACTTTATTTGTAGTGCATTTTTCTTTTTATTAATTGTTTGAGGGACTTCTTCACCCTCTAAAAAGGTTGAAACCAAGATAGTGTAATCAGTTGACTTTTGAATTATATATATATATATATATATATATATATATATATATATATATGACATGCCTTAAACCACTTGGTGATGTAAGACTTTCAGATCAAATAAAGTCCAAATAGAGCTTTTGCACACACATTTCTCCCAATTCTCGAAATATACATATTTGCTGTTATATACCCTCACAAAAACAGATATTTTTTAGGAAACATATTAAATATTTGACATTTTTAATTTATTTCCATAAATGCTATTTTTATTGGATACTCATAAATGAGTAGATGCTTCTTTTTTTTTATTTATTATTAAACAGTTTATTTATTTACATCTATCAACCTGAATATATAGGGAGTATCTAGGGAAACCATCATTTAGATCTAACATGCCTTTACATGGTCGAGCAGTCTAAGGTATGTAAGATATATATATATATATATATATAAAGGAAAACTCAACACATCATTTAAATTGGTTATAAATTATAATTCATTTCAATGAGCTTAATTAGCTCATTTCATCAGACCGAACAATAATTCTTCCATTTGGTACAAAAGAATTTGCCACAATAAGCATTTCCTTTTAACTGAAGAGAAAGATAAAAGAATAAAAATAGGAAAAAGGAAAAGAGTCAGGACAGAGACATTGGCATCATATCAGCTGGGGGTGTTCAGACCAGTCGTGAAGATGCTGACCACTAAGTCATTAACCGCTTACTTCTAATTCCATGGATACATATGTATGTGTAACCCCACAAATTAACCCACCATGTACACTAATTTATATCAATATACACATATGCGCACACATCCCCACATTACTTACAAATGTGACTATGTTTACGCTTATACATACTTACCGACCTATACTTTTTTATGTCTACATATGGATCTTGCGTTTGTATACTCACATATATACATTTTATAAAAACGGGATTTCTGCATGTATAAATAGTGTTATATATATATATATATATATGTAAGTATGCTAGTAATTCTTACACATACTCCCAAACTACGCATATACCTTCATACATCTTTATATCCATACGTATATATACTCATAAATGTATTCTTCATACATACATTTATCTATTTATATCTATATATTATTGTGTTCTCACACTCACAATTTTATGAGGAGCGGATCCATGCACACATGTGTATATAATTGTATAAATATACAAGCAACTTTTTATGTACCCCTATACATAAAGACAATGTACGCCTGTGTACATTTATCCATTTACTTTTAACTCCCAAACGAGGTGGTATATTTTCTTTTCATACTTCTTAACAAACCTTACACACACACACACATATATATATATATATATATATATATATATATATATATATACCAGCATACATCATTCAGATTTTGATATTAATCGCTACACATATGGGTAGAATGAGCAGTACATGAAGGTATAATCAGTTCAAGAATACACAATTGCCTACATCCAAGATTAACACATCCCACATATAATCAGGTGTTCTCACATGATGGAAAAACATATACATAATTAGGTCCATTCTTATACATGAAATACACTTATACTTGAGTGCCCATACATACAAGAATATAGATAAACATACACAAAATTCTATAGAAGTATGCACAAAATTAGGTGCACCCATATATATGAAAAACATATCTAACCTTACAATTAGGTGCACCATTATACACGTGAAATATTTATATCGAAGTCATTATAGTGAAATCATTTACAATTAAATAGTTCAAGATAGGATATTTTTAACTTTTCACACCAATAATATAAAGTTGTTGCATACTTAAAATTGGCATGTCAACCCATTGTATGGTAGATCTTTATCCTCCATCGAATAATCCATACAAATGTGAAAGAGCTGGCAAGTGTGTCGAAACAAGGTGATTCTAAGATTTTATAAGTTAGACAGTTTAAATTTATTTTTATGGCAGCATTTGAAAATTATTTCATTTCTTTGATTTAGTAATTGGCTAGATTCTCTGAATTTTATAATTTTAATCTTTTCATCTAAGCATAAATTGCATCTGCTTCTAAAGCTATTAGGGGTTAGAGATTTCCCTATAATTTCCATTCAATCTGAGGGGAAAGATTTCTGTCTTTTAATTCCCAGAAATGTTTAGAGAGAGTGGTTTGATGTTTTAGGTGGGGTTTAGAAAATGATTGATCGTGATTATACAGGCATTGTTTCCATGGTCTGGTGGAAATTCTTATATATATTTTTTTTCTCGCTATTGTCTTCGCTCGGATAGATGGTTGCTTGGTATATTACCTCTTTGGATCTACATATACCTCCAACTGAGCATTTATTTTTTACTCTACAGTTACAAAGGTTTCTACTATCTGTCTTTTGATTGTTATAAAATTTCTTTAGTATATTATTGTTATTATGGGAATTGATGATGCTATTAATATTGCTAGTGCAGGAATAACTAATTTTTAACGTCTTCCTATTGAAGATCTTCCTTAGTGGGTTGTTCTGCTTAAAGTGCTTATCAACTAATTTCAGAAAGTATTGCCCGATATTAATATTAGATAGCTTACAGAAAGTGGGGTATTAAACCATATCACTCTTCTTTTTCTATTTGTAGGTTCTTTAGTTCCAGTAGTTCCAGTACTTTTGGGGGATTCCAAGTGATGTAATTCCTGTTTGAAACCACGTTTTTTTAAGCAATGTTGTAATGTGTCTTATTTTCATTAAAGATTTTGCTATTTGATGATAGTTTGTTGATTCTAGTATTTACGATAGTAGGGGTTTGTTTAATTATTTGTTGGCGGTGAGTGGAGTAAACATTTATGTGGGTTGGGGGTTTTATTAATTTGTTTTTGGTAAGGTTTAAATGGGTTAACACATTTTTTTGGTAGCATTTAAATGTGTTTAACACATTTAAACCCTACCAAAAAACAAATAAATAATGAAACCCAAACCTACATAAATGTTTACCTACAAAAAAGTTGCTTATATGGATGTGTATACGCGTGTGCCTGGACTCGCTCCTCATAAAATTGCGATTGTGTGAGCACAATTGTACTGTGGATATAAATAGATGAATGTATGCATGAAGAATACATTTATGAGTATATATACGTATGGATGTAAAGATGTATGAAAGTATATGCATAATTTGGGAGTATGTGTGACAATTACTAGCATACTTATATATATATATATATATATATATAAAAAACACTATTTATATGTGCAGAAATCCTGTTTTTATAAAATGTATATATATGAGTATATGAACGCAAGATCCATATGTAGACATGAAAAAGTGTAGGTCGGTAAGTATGTATAAGCATAAACACAGTCACATTTATAAGTAATGTGGAGATGTGTGCGCATATGTGTATATGGATATAAGTTAGTGTACATGGTGGGTTAATTTGTGGGGTTACACATTCATACATACGTATCCATGGAATTAGAAGTAAGCGGTTAATGACTTAGCGGTCAGCATCTTCACGACTGGTCTGAACACCCCCAGCTGATATGATGCCAATGTCTCTGTCCTGACTCTTTTCCTTTTTCTTATTTTTATTCTTTTATTTTTTTATCTTTTGCTTTAGTTAAAGGAAATGCTTATTCCGGCAAAATCTTTTGTACCAAATGAAACGAATATTGTGTGGTCTGATGAAATAAGCTAACTAAGCTCATTGAAATTAATTATAATTTATAACCAATTTAAATGATGTGTTGAGTTTTCCTTTATAAATATCATATTGCTCTGGATAACATCCATTGAGCTCTCTATATAGATATAACACTTCATATAAAATATTAAGTTGATCTTCTTGGATTATCCTCACTGTTTACAGACTGGACATATATATGATTGTTTGATTACTTAGTTTTTGGTAATAAGACTAGACCAGTGCACATTTGTATAAAAAAAGTGTTCAGTACAATTATATTGTAGAACTTTTGAATATTTTCCATTTGTAAATGAGTTATTATGCGACCTAGGCTTCTACCATGAGTGGTTTCTTCAGGTGATTTTCAATATTGAAAATCACCTGAAAACACCACTCATGATAGAAACCTAGGTTGCATAATAACTCGTTTACAAATGGAAAATATATATTAGTCATCCACATATAAGCCTGTTTCACAGCTCATGCTTCTGGCCGGGATCGAAACTCGACCGATTTGATGTCAGTTGGAGTCGTTACCTGCTAAGCCATAGGCGCATGGAATCAGAGAAGGGAAGTTTTAACGTGTTATATATAAGCAGTATATACACATGGCAGTCAACAAAAGAACTCAATTCATTCCTGAAGAGTAATGTATATATCGCTGAAGTGGAAACTGTTTTTAAAATTTTCTCTCTCTCTCTCTCTCTATATATATATATATTATTCTACATCTATAACACGACTCAGTTTTATGCATTATTATGAACTGATAGTTCTTGCATTGTACTTATATATTATAATGCTGGGATGCTATTTTTAAATTATATAATTTTATTAAAACTAAAACTGAAACAAGAAATTAAAAAGTACAATATCAAGAGTTGAATTAATAAGCAGAATATTTTTAGGGTAGAGGGTATATGTTTTGTGTCTATGAGTTAAGAGTTGGGAGGGGGTTACTTGTTTTTAGTTTAGGGGAAACAAAAGAAATTAATAATAAAAGTAATAATTATAATGTAAAAAGGTTTATTTATATATATATATATATATATATATATATAATTTATTCATAAATTATAACATGGATATGTGACAATATCACTACAAAAGTACCTATTCTGTTTCGACACTTTTGTGTCTTGTCAAGTGATGTGATAGTTCTTAACAAGGAATATTATTCCAACAATATATATATATATATATATATCTCCAAGTATTGTTGGAATAATATTCCTTGTCCAAAGAAACACTATTTTTAAAAAAGTGCTCAATACAAAAGTAGAGCTAATAATAATATTTATTCATAACTTATAACATGGATATGTTACAATATCACTACAAAAGTAGCCATTTTGTTTCAACACTTTTGGAAAATATGCAGGTAGGCTTAAGGTTAGATTTTGGTGGGTATTGTTATTAAGATTTGATTGAAGTCAGATCATTATTATTAATTAATACTTATATCTACTTTGTTTTGTTGCTAAAATTATAATATAATAATAGTATACAAACCTGTCCGTATTTTACACTGACTACGCGTTTGTGTCTGTGTGCACGTAGTCAGTGTAAAATTCTATATTCCAAATTAGAAGTTGCTTTACTCTGATTGGTCCACATTGTATATACAATAATACCTCCCTGATTAAAGGGGTCATGCTCGTTTTCAGACTTTTAAACCATTCATTTAAGAACTATCACATCACTTGACAAGACACAAAAGTGTCGAAACAAAATGGCTACTTTTGTAGCGATATTGTAACATATCCATGTTATAAGTTATGAATAAATAATATATATATATATATAGAGAGAGAGAGAGAGACAATTGAACCTCATTTTCAATAATTAATAGATAATTCACTTACTATAATGCACTTAATAGAGCATTCAATTATGCGCAAATAACCTTTGGAAAGGTATTAATCTGCCACTTCCCCCAGTTATGGGTTAAATAATAAGACAGATTGGGTTCTATAGCCTTGGCTGGCAACCAGTCTACCACAGAAAGTAATGGCAACCTACTGTGGGATAATCTTCTGCCCAGTCATTCATGTCTCTTTTGAGACATGATCGCCGAAGCATGTTTTACACATGGCACTTAACTGACAGAATAGATAATTTAGAGTATTCAAAAACATACCTTTTCACATAATCTCTGGATGCCCTAAAAACGATCTTTTAGATCCAGTTAAAACAAAATGCTTTTACTAACTTGGATAAAGTGGAATAAAAAATCAGTAAATTTTTGTTTTGTTCCCCGAAGGCCTTTACCCCTTCAAATCTTTCCTAAATTTCCTTAATTACGTGCAAATGTATATGCTGAAATCAAATTGATAATTGTTTATTGAAGAAACCTACCATTTTTCCTGTTTTTGACCACAAAAAAGTCGGACTATATGTCACCGCTTACTACCATTTTCATATCTGATTCACCGCTGAATGACTTGGGGCGTAGGATACTTATTATGGCCCATGTACTTCTTTTGAACGATTAGTCAGCGATTTGTTTGGGTTTGGAACTCAATTTCCATGCATGAATAGGAAAAAGGAAGGTAAATTGGTCGAAAAATCGCCAATCTACGCGTGAAGTCATTCAGCAGTGAATAACATGTTTTGAACCGTGGTTATGGGTTAAGATAAACAGCGAAAAGAAGTTTGATATTTTTCTGGTTGTAAAATTGAAAAAAAGTTAGGTTTCGTCAATAAACAATTATTGATTCGAGTTCAGCATTTACTTTTGCATGGAAATAAGAATGTTTTTGAAAGATTTGATAGGTTAAAGGCCTTCGGGGAACAAAACAAAAATTTACCTAAAAATCAAGATAGTTAACTAAGAGTTTCTAGAACATAAGCATAAATGCAAAATACATTAAATAATGACTGAAGTAAACAAAACAAAACAAAAAAAAAACAAAAAAAAAACACAAAATCATAGCAGACAAAGTGTAACTGCCATCCTTACCTCTCCTCCAAGACAAGGGCGGCCATTATAAACAAACACGTCATCAGGGCAGTATTCTCCATTTCCACTACAGTATTCATCCAAATCACATTCTCCACTTTTGGCCCTGCACACTGTACCCAAGGGAAGGAACTGAAGGAAAAAAAAAGAAAAAAGATCTGGTCAAAACATCAAAATTATCATTTTAAGCCAAAGATTCCTTTACATAAGTTTTTGTAACAAACCAAATCTTCTTAAAAATCCCAAGATCATTGTTAAGAATTCAGTGTTTTTATTTTTAAATTTATGATATAATCATCTTTGTCATAATTTAATTATTTTATTTGAAACAGCACATTCCAATTAGTCATTTACTATCTTATTGAACTAATGGAAATTAGTGATATTCTTCATTATGTGCCATGTCTCCTTAGGACATAGGCGATCATAGCTCTTCACAACTTTCTTTCCCTTGTAGCTCTTAATAAATTTTGTCTGTTATTTCTCCTAGACTCTATTCCATCATTCATTTACTCAAGCTCACATAGTATATTATGAACAGTCTCTTCTTGATGTTAAGTATAAATTTACTTTTTGTTTCCATTCTTTCCAAAACCTTGTCATTACTTAACATGTTTGGTCCCTGGTATTCTCGGCATCCTTCTGTAGAACCACATTTCTGAGTCTTTCCTTCATCTTTGAGGACATGCCATATAGGGGGACAGATATCACATAACAGTCCAGTACTCTTTTCCTTGTTTTCAATTAACTTTTCCTGTCTTTTACTACTCTACTCAGCGTCTCCATTTTCTTTAAAACTTTGTTGTTGCTCGCATGTTTGGTCGATGGTACCCTCAGCATCCAGCTGCAGGACACCATTTCTATCGCTTCAAATCCCTTCTTCATCTTTCTGATGAGTTCAGTAATTGCTTAGTCCAGCGTATGATTTGTCCAGACTGAGTGGGAGGAGGAATGTATTATTCTAATATCTTATTTGAAACTTACTCAAAGTGCATGTAGATTAAATAATGCAAGCACATGTAAGTCACTCATGCACAATGCAGACATACATATACATTACATATGTGCAATATACATTACATATGTGCAATACAAAAAAAACAAAAGAAATTACAGTGTGTGATGGACAGAGAATCAGATGCTTCTTTATAATAGGGATTTGGTCAAAGTTCAGTGATTATTTTTTTTTATAATCTTGCTAGAATTTGATAGTGATTTTAGCATCATGAATAATTGAACAGATAAATTGACACGCCATTAAAAACAATTAGTTAAAAAATGTGCGTATATATATATATATATATATATATACATCCACATCCATCATTCCTTCAGCAATGAATTAGAACACTCTCTCAGCTATTGAGCATGTATATTATCATTATACATGCCAAAAAGTCTGCCTCCTTCTACCAAGTGCCTGTAGCTCAGAGGTAGAATCACTGACTGACGCCAATTCGGTCAGGGTTCAATCCTGGATAAAAAGCAATCGGCTGTCTAACCGTACTAATGAGCTGTTATACAGCGAAACAGATCTGTCTGCAGATGACTATATATATGTACGTAGTTGTGTATGTAACTGTCTCTCTTACTCGTTTCATCTTTGAATAACTTTATAATACTTTAAAGATACTGCTTAGTTAAATTTGTAATAATTTTTTAAAATAAATTTAATTTTAAAGTGAAATTAGTAATACTGATTTCTATTTTAATCAAACATTAACATCAATGCACCAATAAATTGTTTTTAGCATTTACTTGTAATTTGATTAGTCATCATAGACTGTAAAAATGTTTCCCTTATTGAGGGGGGGTTGGTTAGTTTTGAACCTATTAAAACTCTTCATCTCACAATCAGCACCATCACTTGACAAGACACAAGAAGTGTTGAAACAAAATAGCTACTTGTAATGTTATAACAGATTTATTTAAAATCTATAGCATAAGTATTATTTGCTTTAATCTGTATTAAGCACTCTTAAGAATAGTGTTTTTTTCTTTTGTATATCTGAATTTTATTCCAGCCATAGCAACCCTATACTTGTATATGTGTGTGTGTATATATATATATATATATATATATATATATATGTATTTGGACAGTTAGGTCATGAAGCTTAATACCTGATTTTTAAATTACATGACTGAGAAGCCAACAAAGTAAACGACAGTACCTTGTCAGTTTTTTAATGAAACTGTATATAATTTGTTTGAACATTATTTTTTAATCAATACTCGTATTTGAGATATTCTGTTTTTAACTAAACAGTATTTTGGCATGTCTAGCTTAATAAACGAAAAAGGGTTAAGGAGGGGGAGGTCGTTAAATTGAGAATTGGGTCAAAAATTTAATGATTTTTGATAAATTAATTTAATTTTAACTTTAAAATATTAGTTTAACCCCTCTACCTTCCTCTCCCAGTCTCCTTTAATTGTCTATCTTTATAAAAAATGGATTCTTTTATTAAACCCCTTTTTCCTCTGTTTAGCCCAGATTTAGAATTGCCTACTGACGCCAATTAGGTTGGGTTTCAATCCTGGGTCAAAAGCAATCAGAGTCTAACCATACTGATGAGCTGTGAGACAACGAAACAGATCTGTCTGCAGATGACTATATATATATATATATATATATATATAACTCTACTAGCCTGAATATTTTTGAGAAATTTTGTTAAGAAAATGTGTGCCATTGAAGCCAGTTGAGTTATACACATAAATATACTGTTTAATTAAAAACAGTATCTATTAAAAATACTACTGACGCCAATTAGGTCGGGTTTCAATCCTGGGTCAAAAGCAATCAGAGTCTAACTGTACTGATGACCTGTGAGACAGCAAAACAGATCTGTCTGCGGATGACTATAGATATATATATATATATATATATAGCTCTACTGGCCTGAATATTTTTGAGAAATTTTGTTAAGAAAATGTGTGCCATTTGGCAAACACAAGTATATATTAAAAATAATGCTTAAACAAATAAACTAAATATGTCAGTTGTTAATCTCCTGAACTTTCTGTAACGTTGTTTACATTATGATACACCTTTACAGTAGAGATAAATATTTATGAGAAATTGAAAATTTGCATTTACAAGGATGCTTAATTTGACTATCTCCTGTGAAATTATTTGTGGTCAAGCATTCAAGACGCATCAGATCAACTAATGACTTCTCCATGTTGTTAATGGTTGCATGTTTGAATCCTGCCGAATGACATATTTTCTTAATAAAAATTTCTCAAAAATACTGAGGCCAGTTGAGTTATACATATAAATATATGTTTAATTAAAAACAGTATCTATTAAAAATAATATTCAAGCAAATAAATATGTCAGTTGTTAATCCAATTTGTTAATCTCTGGAACTTCCTGTAATATATAATTTCTTATTACTATAAATTTTTAGTGGGTACACATTTGAGCTGCTACTCATTTTATTTTTAATTTTCTTAAACAGTGATTCTAATAACAATCGGCTTAGATCAAGAAATAAATAAATAAAAAGAGAAAGAAACTTCAACTTACAGTGCATGTTTCTTTGTTGCAACATTTTCCAGTTGCGCAAACTGCATTTGGTTTTAATGTACAGGTTTTAGGATTACAACACTTGCTTTTACACACCTGAACAGGGAAACAAAAAATAAAAAGAAATTGAAATAATAATTAGGGGTTTGGTAATTTTCTCAAAAGATAATACTTATTCGAATCAATGAAAATCTGTTTGTTCATAAATCTTAAATTATAGGTTTGGTTTTCTAAAACAACCATATGCATTACATACCTGTGGGAGACCACAGTCACATTCTTCCCCCTCTTCAACAAAGCCATTACCACATGATGCCCGGTAGAGTGTTTCTGGCTTATTTCGCAAACAGTAATCCATTCCCTGTTCAAAAGCTTCACGAAGTGCTTCTCGAGAGCAACTCGACCAAACAGATGTGCCTAGATCCCTGAAAAATACCAAAAGTTGGTTAAGTGTTAAATCTAAATAACCAACATTAACATTAAATAGAAACTGATCAACCTGTTTTGTTTTTGTTTTTAATTCTTAATGTTACTTACCCACTTGTTGATTCCATGATACACTTGTTATTTTTACCATGACACTCACATTCACCAGTGTCATGTTCCATGCCAAGATTGTGGCCAAGCTCATGAGCCACTGTCATGGCCACACTAGCCAGAGTGGAGCCTTTGTGATCCTGTCAAAACAGAAAACATTGGAATTGAAACATTTGTCTATATTTCTGTGATGTGGTATTGTAATTATTTACATTATTCAGACTGTTGTTCTGATCTTTGTTGCCATATTCACGATGCTTCAACCGCTGTATGTTCCAACCTTCTTCAGATGATTAGAATTTTGAACTGAACCCTTTATCTACTCGACCATGTGTCCTCCAGTCGATAAAAACATTGGTTGGATCCAAAAAGATATGAGTTCAAGAGCTAGCTACAGCAGTGGTTAACAAATAACTTAGAGAGTTGAGTTAAAGGGAGATAACTACATGAGATCCGGAAGTGGCATGACTCATGGAACAAGAACAATCTACCCCAGTGATCAAAATAAAGGTTTCAGTTAAAAATTCTAATCACCTGAAGAAGGTCAGAGCATATAATGGCCAAAACATTGTGAATATGGCAACAAATCTTTTGTTTGAATTTGTGTAGAATCTTAACATCTTGATTATGTCATTATTTTCTCCTCTCATTGCATGTTATCCATTTTAGTTGTTGCTGATGTTGGATGTCATTTTTTTAAATTTTTTTTATAGAAACTAAGAATGTCATGCTTATGAATACAAAGACCTTTCAGTTTCTTTCCTTTCAACTTAATAATGAAACTTTTCAGTTTCTCAATAATTTGAAGACAAATGAATTGACACTAGACAGACTCATCAAAATATACAAGTCAACAATTTTAAGATATCAGGCAAGAGAAGACCTCCCCCCACAATATTTAAATGCAACAAGAAATAAGCATTATTTTGGGGTGGCACATTAAATAAGCACTGAAACTACTTTGGCCACCTTTATCAGGGTGTGTCTGCTGTATAGTAAACCAGCAACTCTGAGTTCAATTTTCACTCTGGCTAAAAATGCTAAATTTGGCTTTGTCTAGCAAAATCTTATCAAACATGAATCATAGCATATCAAAACCTTATGGGTCATTTAATGCTGAAATTTAATTTCCTTGAGAGAATTGTATACATGGTAGATGATACTCAGCTTTTGTGCAAATACATGTTTGTGGACATAATTAGTAGACGCATTGATATGTGTGTTTTTTTATTGAAGTTAAATTTTGGAATACAGTTTGATTTCTTGTAGGGCATAATATGAATTAATGCCATGAAAGTTCTTTCATGTTGGTTCGTTTTGCTGTATATCAACCTCAACGGTTTATTGAATGGCAACATTTGTATTGTTAGTCATTTTGCTATAAATTGTATTGTTGGTCATTTTGTTATAAAAATGTATTTTTTTAGTTTGGGGTTCATTATTTTCCCATAGCTGGGGACCTAACAATTGCTACCAGGTCAAGGTGAACAAGAACAATTTAGAGGTGGTTATACGCTCCTCAAAACCTCCAATCTCCCAATCAGAGGCCTTGCTGCCAGATATAATTTATCATCATAATCAGGAATATCACTATCATAAAGAGTGGCAAGAAAGGAAAAATAAGTTGATTGAAAAAGGTTCAGTTGTATCTGCAATAAAAAAAAAATGATTAATAATTTCTCTTCTCCGCTGACCCATTGGGCACTCTAAAACATGAAATGAACATTCTGGATCTCTTCTTATATGATGCCCATAAGAACTAAACTGGAGAAAAGACGTTAATTGTAAAAATATCAGTCAGTTAGTTAAGTGCCATATGTGAAACATGCTTGGGCGATCATGTCTTTTTCGAGACATGACTGACTGGGCAGAAGATTATCCCGCAGTAGGTTGCCATTGCTTTCTGCAGTAGACTGGTTGCCGACCAAGGCTATAGAACCCAATCTGTCCTGCTATTTAGCCCATAACTGGAATGAAGAGATGGATTAATACCTTTCCCGTGGGTATTTGTGCGTAAGTGAATGCAATGGATTCAACTGGAATTCGAACTCTGCTCCCCGGTTTCTCGTTCCGAGCCGATATCCACTTTACCACAATGCGCATCCATAAAAATATAAAAGTCCTTTTAGCAGATTTATTTATTTATTTTTTTAGAAGTTGCCACTAACAAAAGCACTATAACTTTTCTCGGGTAAGATGAAAAAATGCCATTTTCTGGAAATAAATAACTGAAAATTGGGTATTGATTGGATACTCTGTATTGATTAAATACTCTGCAATACAGACTAAGCCAAATGCCCTCCCTCCTCTACCACCACACGTATTTCTGTGATGAGGTAGTATTTTTACTATTTACATTATTCAGACAATTGTCCTCATCTTTGTTGCTATTTGTACGGTGTTTCGGCCGTTGTACACTCCAGCCTTCTTCAGGTGTTAGGAATTTTGAACCGAACTCTTTATTACGATCATTGGGTTATATCATTCCCATTCCTTGCATAAAGCCTCTTTTGGTAGTCATGAGTTATCTCAAAAGATGCAAGAAATGAAAATGATATGCCCCAGTGATTGTAATAAAAGGTTCAGTTCAAAATTCCTAGTACCTGATGAAGGCCATAGTGTGTAACAGCCAAAACGTCATACAATTGGCAACAAAGATGAAGACAACAGTGTAAATGAAAATATGTTTTAAAATTGGTCATATTGCCTGTGTTTCTATACTGGTTTGGAAATAGAAGTCAATGCTAGATAATTTATATCACAAATACTAGGGGATTAAATGTGATGGTCTTTTGAAAAAGTTTCTAGTTGAATCCATTGCATTCACTTACGCACAAATACCCTTGGGAAAAGTATTAATCCATCTCTTCCCTCCAGTTATGGATTAAATAGCAGGACAGATTGGGTTCTATAGCCTTGGTTGGCAACCAATCTACCGCAGAAAGCAATGGCAACCTACTACGGGATAATCTTTTGCCCAGTCAGTGATGTCTCGAAAGAGACATGATTGCCCAAGCATGTTTCACATATGGCACTTAACTTATATATATCTGCTGCTGTTGACATGCTAAATTTTTTTTTTTTATAATCATTTAACCCAAGCAAGGCATTCTACTGCCACTGTTGCACAGGGGGTTACATATGAGAAAGTGATGAGAAAGAGGAGTTATAAGAAATGTTAGGAGGATGGTAATAGACGGATGAGAACAGCAAGAATGGGGGTGGTGTAGATGGTGAAAAGAGCTTGAGAGAATGGATGTGCACAGGGAAGCCACGTCACACTGGTGAGAGAGTGAGTGCAGACGAGCTGCCAAATCAGTTTCGATCACATTACAGATTTTTCGTTGGATTTTGTCAAGAACCCCGAGGTGAATAGCAAGGGCACCCAACCAGATGTGGCAGCAGTATTCAATACACGGGCGGATGGTAGATTTATATATGTGCAGGATGGACTCTGGTGGTAAAAACTTCCTGGCTCTGCACAGTGAACCGACCTTCTTAGCAGTGGATTTAGCAATGGATTCGATATAGTCATTCCACTTGAGGTCCACTGAGAGTGTGAAGCTAAGAAGGCCAAGAGTTTTACTCTTAGGGAGGCCAGCCTGTGCCATGCTAATGGGGGGGGGGGGGGTAGGAGCGATTGTCTCTGATGGTTAATAGATAGCAGCTGCATTTTGGAAGCATTAAAATTTACGAGCCAATTTCTTATCCCAGTCCACCACGGATTGGAGGTCTTTCTCAAGCTCAGCAGCAAGGTTCACTTTCTCAACCTCAACAGATTTTTGATTGAGGCAAGAGTAAATGGTGGTGTCATCAGCATATATGCCTACTTATACATAAAGCAATAAATTAGTGGGTTTATAAATATTATTCTAACAACAGCAGGGATAAGTAGTTATACTCTAACAGGCATGGTTATTTTACAATTTTACCAAACCAGAACATTTTATAATTTGCTGTAATATGGCACATTTAACTTTGACTTATTAACCACAATACACTCAAAAAATGGATATGCATTGTGGTGCAGTGAATATCGACTCAGAACGACAAATCGGGGAGCCAAGTTCGAATTCCAGTTGAATTCCTCGCATTCACTTATGCACAAATACCCTTGGGAAAGATACTAATCCATCTCTTCGCTCCAGTTATGGGTTAAATAATAGGACAGATTGGGTTCTAGAGCCTTGGCTGGCGACTAATCTACAGCAGAAAGCAATGGCAACCTACTGCAAAATAATCTTCTGCCCTGTCAGTCATGTCTCATTTTTGAGACATGATCACCCAAAGCATGTATCACGTATAGCACTTAACTGACTGACACTCAAAATATATAAAACTTATACAAAAGATTAAGTTAGAATAGCATGACATTATAAGTTCAAACAAATTTAGTATGCTTATTTTGGAACATCCTGTATTTATCTAAAATGGATGTCCCAAATTGAATTGATAAAACAAGAAATCATTTTCTAAGTCCAGACATCAAAAAAGACACCCTGCTGTAAAAATGTATGCTCTGAAAAAGCCACGAAACAAAATAATCTTTAAGTTGAACTAAAAAACTTTTCTTTTTCTTTTTTTTTTAAACAAGTTTTTTTATTTACATATTTATTTTTATAGTAGCTAAGGAATTCAAATGAAACAATGTTGTTTACTCACAGAAGTAACACCTCCAGAGTTTTTATGCATGCATATTTTCCCCTGGGGTGCTTTGCCTACCACACCAGTTGGGAATTCAACACCACTGAAATTTAAACAAGAATACAATCATTAATTTTCTATTTTTTTTTTTTTCAAGTGAAGCAATCATCCTTTCAAAAGCCATATTTAACAACCAATTTATTCACTTAAAATTTGAACAGAAAGAAAATAGTTTGTCTTTGCTTCTGAGATGAGATAATATTTACATTATTTACAGTTTAGACTGTTGTCCTCATCTTTATCGCTATATTTATGACATATGCTCTGACCTTCTTGAAATGCTAGGAATTTTGAACCGAAACCTTTATTTTGATCACTGGAGTATAACATTCTCATTCCATGTGCGATGCCAGTCCCAGATGTTATCTCCATTTAACTCAATTCTAAGTTATTTGTTCACCACTACTGTAGCCAGGTATTGAACTCACAACTCTTTGGGTCAAAAAACTGGAACTAACCAATGCCTACATTTACTGGGCCATGTGTCCCAGGTTCAAAATTCCCAGCATCTGAAGGTCAGATCCTACAACAGCCAAAACGTCGTAAACATGGCAATAAAGATGAGGGCAACAGTCTGAACAGTGTAAATAATGTAAACAAAATGCTTGATTATCCAAGATTTTCAGACAAGCAGTCATAAGCCTTTGAAAGAAAAAAAAAACAAAAAAAAAAACAAGTCTTCCATGTGTATTTATCAAGTGCATTTCAAACTTTATTTTTATTAAAATGGAGAAAGTTTGCCTCCCTCTTCATCAAATCAATTAGAATAGAAGATCTTAATGAATTGTGGTTTAAATTGGGATGAGAATCTAATGAAATGACAAATAGATAAGACAATTTCAAAAACTTATTTTGGCAGGTTTCACTTATCCAAAAATTGGATTTTTTATTATTTCAAATAAATCTACATTGGCAAGGCAGAACGTGATACATGTTAATCATATGAATGATGTATTGAGATAAAATTCACTTTCTCATAACACTAACACTGATCAGTAAAAAAAAAAAAAAAAAAAAAAATGTCTCTTTATATTTACCAGATTAGATTTTAAGAAAACTTGATAATATTCACCCGTAGACTGGCCAAAACATTGAAGATAAAAAACATTGACTATGAAGAGAATAAATTTTGAATTACAAGTATACCTCAGGTTACATCATTTTGAGTTAAGTCGTTCTCAATTATGTGTTGTTTGTCAAAAGAATATATGGAAAAATAAAAATCAACTAAAGCACATAAAATCTTGTGACTGTATAATAGATATATTAAATACATATGTAAAAGTGAATGTACATATTGGTAAATTTAACATAACTTAGTTCATTTTTGACTATCGCAAAATAATTTCAATAGTATTTGTTATTTAACTATACAAAATCATTTTATTTTATAATGTCTTAGAGCAAACCAGATTCACAAATAGTCTGCAATGTACTGCAAAGATCGCCAAATTGTAAATATCTACATTTACAAGTATATAGGTACATGTATTCATAAATTTAGATTACTTTTTTTTCCTGTACTATATTAAAAACTGAAATTCATTTGTTTGTAAGCTTCAAATAAATTCTTATTGACCATATATTATTAAAAATGCATTTATAAATAAAATACAGAACTGGAAATGGTTATTTGTGGATTAGCCTAGTGACAAGTAAATTTGACAGGAGTCGTTTTTCGACTTGAGTTGCCTCTCCCAGAACAAATTACCAATGTAAGGTGAGATATACCTGTATTCCTCTTCACCAGATTAGAAACTTTATTTTCATGTTTTTGTTTTGAATTTACTTACACTAATAACTGAGCATTGTCATTTGGAATTGTCGGATTGATCCTCTTCATACGATAGTGTAGAAACTTCTTGAGGGTATTTTCAGCATTCATTTCATCCAACATGAAATAAATCCTTCTTATCCCAGATCTCTAGACCGACTAACGCTACGTATAAATTCAACGGTTGGTAGAGCTGAAAAAGAAAGATAAATATCCCTAAATATTGATAACACATTGAGTTCTTTACATACAGGAAGTTACAGGAAGTTTATCTCCCTTAGAAACATTTGCAACTGGTAAGAGTTATCTAACATGCTTGAAATGGAAAATTGTTGAATATTCAGTAATTTAATAAATCTGATGATACAACGAATAAGCTTGGATAGTCAGAATTTGATTTGCAAGCAAAATTAAATGCTTTTTATGTTTTCTTATAATAATGAAATCTTTTTTTAAATAGTAAAAAGCAGCTGATATAATATACTATTCATTTCTACCAAATACTTTTGCTAGGAAAAAGATTTAAAAAATAAAAATCTGATATTACATCTGTAAAAGGATTGAACCCCAATCTATACTCAATAAAAGACTGGTTCAATTCTTCTGAATCTCTTGTTGCAAAGTGGATACTAGCAGACTATTTTTTTTAACCTTTTACTAAAGCAGATATTGCTAAGGATTGAGATTAATGATTTTTATAATGGCATTAACAAGAGAAAAAAAAAGCCATATCAAATTCGAAGCCTAAAAACTCAAAAAATCAAATCCTACACCTTTTGAAATATCTTTTCTTCCACTTCCTATGAGTTGGCAATTTACGTGACACTCAATGGCCAACCAGTTCAGGCCCATCTTGTTGATTTTCACTTGGGTGTATAAAAAAAAAAGGGTTTTTACTCGATGCTTACCAAATGGACATTGCTACATTTAATCAGCCATGGAGTAAAAATGCCTGCAATGATTGACACATTGTAAAAAGGGAGCGGCGACAGATTGCATGGTATCCACAGTACAAACCCCAGGAGTGGCAGCACGGGCTTTGAATTTCAAATTGTGGAGAAAGGAATGAGAAACCACTGCACTAATTTCCTCTCAAAATGACTGGCAATTCACAGATCAGTCAGTTAAGTGCCAAATGAGATACACACTTAGGTGATCATGTCCCCAAAGAGACATAACTGACTGGGCAGATGATTATCCCGCAGTAGGTTGCCATTACTTTCTGCGGTAGACTGGTTGCCAGTCAAGCATATACAACCCAATCTGTCCTCTTATTTAACCCATAACTGGGGAGAAAAAAACGGATTAATACCTTTCTCAAGGGTATTTGCGCGTAAGTGAATGCAAAGAATCCAACTGGAATTCAAACTCAGCTCCCAGATTTTTTTTTTTTAATCATATCACCCCAAACAAGGCGGTAATGCCACTGATGTGCAGAGGGGCTACCTTAAGAGTAAAAAGATTGGAAAAGGGAAAGCCGGAAACCACATCCTAAACAGGGAACAAGGGATGAACCTCTTCACCTGTTAAATAGATGTGGGTGGAGTGTGAACCGGGCGATAGTTTAGTCTATCTACTCCAATTCTTGTTCCAAATTGATATCCACTGCACCACAACGCACATTCACTGATAAAAGGAAACTGTGGAGACCCATAATTTTCTACATCCTGAAAGGACATGACATTATAAAAAGTATTTTATAGGAATAAATACAAATTACAGTAGGTGTTTGTGTGCACCATTAGAGATATATTCAGATTGGAAAGGATATTTACCATGTTTACGGTATTGGCAATGTTTATCATCCTGAATTCCATACGACTCTGGTGATAACTATACTAGAAAACAAAAAGAAAGAAAATGCAATTAAAATTTTTGTTTGACAGTTACATTTTCTCAGGTAATTTCAGTAAACAATAGTGAATGACAAAAAGCTAAACAAGGCTCCTGTCTTTAATTCAAGTTCATAATTTACAATCTTTTATACATTGAAAAAGAACCCAACATAAAAATCAAACAATTTTATGCTTGTCTTTTTGCTGAATAAAATTTTGCACAAGGCCTGATTTATGGAGCTTCCAGTAAACCATGAGCAATAGTTTTCAAAATTAATATTAAATATTTCTGTATTTTGGTTCATTCAAATTTTCTGTTTTTTTTTTGTTTTTTTAATCACGTTATTCCAGCTGCTGCTCTCTCCAGCCTTCTTCAACATTAGTTGCCAGATTATGGGTAAATACCAACTTACCCATAATCTGGCAACTAATGTCCCCTCCCAATTGGAGATGGGGGGGGGGGGGGCATGCGTAGACATCCGACAAAAGGGGGGGGGGCATGGTTTAATACCATCAGCTGCATTGACCTCAATGGTCACCGCCTATCCACCCCTTGGGTGCAATGGGGTGGTGCAGCCTCAGGTATCAGTTCCCTGGAACCAAGCACTTTTTATTTTATTTTTCTCAGCCACCCATCTATCCTTAGAGAGAGAGAGAGACAACCGAGCCACACTCTACCCGAAGACAGATGAAACTGAGAGGTGATGATCCTTACCAGTCAGGTGCCAGGGTAAGTATCAAGATTAAGCTAGAAATAACAAAGTTGGCAAGATTTGAAAGCCCAAGACTACTAAATTTTAAACCAACATTTTTATTTTTTGTTAAGTTATCACAACTTATTTTAAAAGTCATCATGGGACAGACAAGTTGTGAAATGTAAAATCAAATGGTGCTGGACTTTCAAATGGCAACACTGCTCCAAAATACAAAGATACATGAAGTAAGCTGTAGAGCACAGGTGTTAAAATGTGAGAAAAATATTTTTAAAAAAAAAATTTTTTTTTTAAATTAATGAATAAAAATGAAAGAAATACGAAGAAATTAGAGCTAGCCAAATTTTCTAAAGATTTAATGGATTTAATTTTAACACAACGTTTTATTACTTCAAACATTCAGTCAGTTAAGTGCCATACGTGATACACGCTTGTGCGATCATGTCTTGAAAGAGACATGACTGACTGGGCAGAAGATTATCCCGCAGTAGGTTGCCATTGCTTTCTGCGGTAGACTGGTTGCCGACCAAGGCTATAGAACCGAATCTGTCCTGCTATTTAACCCATAACTGAAAGGAATAGATGGATTTATACCTTTCCCAAGGGTATTTGCGCGTAAGTGAATACAATGGATTCAACTGGAATTCAAACTCGGCTCCCCGGCTTCTTTTTCCGAGCCGATATCCACTGTACCACAACACACATTCAAACATTATTAAAGTATATACTCCAAATTTGAAACACATCTTCCCCATTTTTATTTCTTAAACTGTGTGCATTCCATCAATCAGCTGGCACGTTCAATAAATCTTGGCAAAGAAAAATGCATACCCCAACGGGGACAAAACCTTTATCTGTGGCAATAGAGAAATAAATAAATAAATAATAATGAGACCAAAATTTCACTATCTCTGAAAATAGACTGATAATAAAAATTGCCAAGCAAACAAAGCCATAGTTCAACCAACCAATCAAAAAGCTTTCATAACCAAGATGCAATAAAACTAAACTACCCTTGCTACATTAAAAACAAACATATCTTCCTTTATCACATGGTCAAGTGTCAGCTACTACATCTGGATGGTAGAAGTCTACTTGTGGCCAAGCCTGACTAATTTGACTTTGGTATAAAGATTTCTACGTATTATGGTTCTCTTGTTGGTGCTGTCTAAGATGACAATTTTTTTTTTAGTTAGTCCTGGCATTGATTTACACTTTAACCCACAGATTGTACATGTCAATTTACTGGATACCACTGGTTAATTCTTGTTTGATTTAAAATATCAAGTTTGACCATTCGCATTCTTACACTGCTTCCTACAGGCATTACAAGTCATTCTGAATGTTATATATATAGTAGTCTTAATTCCCCTACTATCAAGTGATCTCATACGACTGGTCAAACCTGCCTTTGACATACATATTCGGCAGCAAATTTTGCATGTCAACTCTTCTTTGGACCCTCCTGCTTGGATTGATGTTCTATCTTCCATATACTTAGCAGCGTAGTTAACTTCAGCATAACGTACCCTTTCTTCTTCAAATTTCGTTCCTACCTGTACAACCTCATCTCTGTTCTTCACTTTCTCTTCGCAAATTCTTTTATCAATGTTCGTCCTCTTCAAGATATCCTTTAGAAAGCCTTTGTATCATTTTTTTGAGCTTTTTACTACATCTGGATGCATACATACATCATCATTTATCCATCACACCCAGTAGTGCATAGGGTAGCAACTTTTTGTTGCTGTTTCTGTAACAAACTTTTTTACTGGGCAGGGTTGTTAGCCCTGCACCCAACCCCCAAACCTGGAGGACTGGTGGACCATTCTTGGTCTTTATGTTTACAGCACCTGGTATTCCGAAATGGTCACCCATTTACGTACTGACCAGGCTCAATGTTGCTTAGCTTTGGTGATTGGACAGGAACCGGTGCATTCAACACAATATAGCCGTAGACAATATATATATATATATATATATATATATATATATATATACTTCCACCTGAACTCTTTCTCTCTTTCCAAGAATTTTATACTTGAATTCCTGAAACTTCAAATTTCACCTGATCCTTCTGTGTTATAAGGCTGGGCCAAAAGTAAGCTTAAAGTTTCAAGTTTTAGATTTAATTTATGCAAATTCCAAGATGGTGTACCTCCTCATTAGCAGTAAAGGACTTACAAGCACAACATCCCCACCCACCAAATTATAACAGCTAGAATGATAATTACAATAGAATATTTAAAAATATGTAACAAACAAGAACAAAGATGCATCTAAGGTCATTAAACTTTTAGGGTCATCTTTGTTACTGAGATATTTTCCTGTGTTAAAGGTTAGGGTTCAAGTTTAGGTATAAAGTAAAGGAGTTTGCTTTTTTTTTATGTCAACACTTACAGTTGAATAGTCAGCCACCATATAAAGTTCCACGTATCTTGTATCTTCATTGCTATTATAGGGCCCACGGATACTGCGACGAACCTGTTGAAGAACAAAGAACGTTTATAAAATATTTTATTTTTCTTGCAATGTTCTTTTGATTTTGCATTTTATGGTGCTTAAGAAAAACAAAACAATTCTTCCTTTAAAAAATTTGGATGACAAAGAACTTGTTAAAAATAAATAAATACAGAATATTTCCCAGTACAGAAAACGAAAGAGATATGGAGAAGTTTGTTGGCATTTAAACAGTGAAATAGTCGTTTAAAATGAAAATAATACAAAAGTTTGACTATCATGATAGATATTTGGATGATTGTCTTGAAAGAGATATGACTGACTGGACAGAAGATTTTCCCCACAATAGGTTGTCATTAGTTTTTGCAATAGACTGGTTGCCAACCAAGGCTATAGAACCCATATTCTTCTGTTTGACCTATAGCTGGAGGGAGTAGACGAATTGATACCTTTCCCAAGGGTATTTGTGTAAGCAAACGCAACAAATTCAACTGAAATTTGAACTCGGCTCTTCAATTTCTGGCCCAAGCTGATATCCACTACACCACAAGACATATCCGCAAATTTATAAATTAAGCAATTTATAAATTATTTACAAATATCTTGAAATTTTACTTAATTTATTGTCAAAGAAAATAAATAATGCTTTGTATTAAACAAAAATGTCAAAATACAAACCAATATTTTTGAACAGCTCTGTGCCTTTAATGAATGTTGCAATAAAAGAATTTATCAGTGAAGGATTTTGGTGAATTAAACTAGCAATACCTGAGCCAGAAATGATTTGGTACACTTAATATGTTAACTTCAACTCCTATGGGAATCTCTTTTTGTTATTCACCCATCTTTTCACTGGTTGCAGAATGTGATGTAGAGGCAGTTTTAAAAGGTGCGGTTCTGGGCATGTACAGGCTAAGGGCAAAACTTTACTCTCACCATGATTCCCTGTCATGTCGACATCAGTATTCATCACTCTTTCCTCTTTAATGCAATAAGGGAGGTGCTGCTTCAGAGTTCGAATACTCTGGAGTTGCACAATTTTAAGAGGAAGAGAAAACAGATACTACGCTTTGATCCCAGGCCAAAGGCTTAAGTCTTTTTTTTTCTCAATAGTTTTTTTTTTAAACTATGAAGATTTTTAGCTTTTCGTTTTGGTTCCCATAGTTCCACGTGTTCCAAAATTTCCAGAAGCCCAAAGCAAGAATTAAGGAGTCATTCTTTTTATGGTTCACCTGAATGTGCATTGTGGTGCAGTGGACATCTACTCAGAACGACAACTTGGGGTGCCGAATTCAAATTCCAGTTGAATTCTTTGCATTCACTTACATACAAATACCCTTGGGAAAGGTATTAATCTGTCTCTTTCCTTCAGTTATGAGTTAAGTAAGATGACAGATTGAGTTCTATATCATTGAACTGCAACCAGTCTACCGCAGAAAGCAATGGCAACCTACTGCGGGATAATCTTCTGCCCAGTCAGTCATATCTCCTTCGAGACATGATTACTCAAAGCGTGTATTACATATGGCACTTAACTGACTGAATGTAACAGTTGGAATCATGATTAAGGCTTCTACTGGTCATAAATTAGGGGATCGGTTTTCATACTGTTATGAAGTAATAAACTGATCCACTACTAATTACTACATAATAATACAACTCTTCTCCCTTTAGCTATGAGTCAAATAATAGGACAGATTGGATTCTATAGCCATGGCTGGCAAACAGTCTACTGCAGAAAGCAATGGCAACCTACTGCGAGATAATCTTCTGCCCAGTCAGTTATGTCTCTTAACTGACTGATGGTTCACCCTGAACAAGACCCAGGGACCCACTCTCAAGGTAGAGTGTTATGTTAAGGGGTAGTTTATATGAACAGGTCGATATAGTACTGATCAGGGCAATGGTTTGCAGGAAGAAAGTGTTAGTTCTCGCCGAGAGAAATACAGAGAAAGTGCATAGCGTGCTGCTATGTAAGTGGCATGGCGAGTTCTAGACATGAAGGTCAGACCTGGTGGAAGTAGCAGATGCAGTTCATCTGAGCACTTTCTATGATAGTAAAAATAGAACAGTGAAAGACTCACCATATCGTGCCTGTGAGAAAGAGGTTCTTAATGTTTTCTGTTAAGTCCTCTTTTACCAAAGAAATTACATTATATAAGTTTCTATTAATTAATGACTTTTTTTTGTTAAATCATTTCACCAAGGCATTAACACCACTAATGTGCAGGGAGTTACATAAGAGAGTTGAAGTATTAGGCAGGAGGATAGTGAAGACAAAGACAAACCAGCTACAGGGGGTGAAAGAGAAAGGGCAAGAGAAGGATGTGAACACAGGAGTGAAGACAGTTGCGAACGTAGAGAGAAAAGAAATAAACAAGATACATGGAGTGATATAAAAAGGGCTGGAGTTAAGTGGATAAGAGATGGGAATTGACTTTGCATTTAAATTCCTGGAGGTTATAGCCGTCAGAAAAGCAAGTATATGGAAGGGAGAAAAAAAACTTGTAACATTGTCTACTGTCTTACTCCTTTAGATAATAACCTAAATTATGTTTTACACAAGTTGACCACTGGATTTCTGGAGAATAATGCTTTTAAGATAAGGTAGAGTTAGGAAGTTGAAATAGTAGGGAGATAGTTGAATGTTTATTAAATTGGCCTTGTGTCAAACATAACCAAACTCCCTACAACTTAAGGTTTTATCGGAATCATCACAAGGTGGACTTGTGGAAGAATAAAAGTATATCATTTGTATGTTAAAGCAGAATTTTATTAACGGAACAGAATAACATCAATTTGTAGAAGTTAAATGTTCAAAGAGAAATAGTAGTAAGGAGTTAAATGAATCCAGAGCTTATAGTTGTAAGTAGCAGAATGTGTGTATGTAGAAAAATTAATAGATTATAAATAAAGTGTGTTCCTTTCCTTTTTTTATGGCCGGTGAGTAAGTGAAAAAGAAGTTGAAGCAGTAAAAGAAATTGTAGTTATCGGATGTTAATTTTTAGAAGCCAGTTGAAGTATCTTTTTGTTGTTGTCTTCTTTGTTGACTGCAAGAATGTTGAGGATGGAAAAGAAGAGGTCAAGGAAAATAGCATGAGTGAAGAACAAATGTGTGCCAGGACTTTGTCTTGGTCAGTGTTTGAAGGTTTTGCCACATGTCACTGGTATATGATATCGCTGCTTCCATCTCACTGACTGATTCTGATTATCTTCATGTTTTTATTTAGTTTTTCACACCGAATTGCTAACTTTTCTCCCAGTTTTTCAAATTGTTTCCTTCCATTAGTTAGAAAATTAATTTAAGATCGGATTGCAAAATCTGACTTCATCTTTTTCTTTCAGTACAGAGTCAATCCTTTTTTTTTCCTTTATTTGTCAGAATTAGGATTTCACACATCATTGTGAATTTTGCAAACAGTGAAGAAGAGAAGAGAATTACTTTTAATTTTCTGTTCACTACAAAGTTTTAAACATTTTATTTGTTTACTATATATGATGGGATACATGGGATACGCAAAAAAAAAAAACCTCAAATAGTTACACATTGTACCATGTGGCATCATTAGGTGACATTATTTGAATAAGGTTGGTTCTCTGTGCAGGGCCGGGAAATTTTCCCTGTCTGAAACAATCCAGCACATATACAAATCTGTCATCTGCCCAGGCATTAAATACTGCTGGTATATCTGGTCGGGTGCTCCTGCTATCCACCTAGGGTTCCTTGACAAAATCCAACAGAATCTGTAATGGGATCGATCCCAACTTGGCAGCTTGGATACAGTCACTTTCTCACCGGTGCAATGTGGCTTCCCTGTGTCTCTTCTACAAATACTTTCACAGTTTCTGCTCTAATGAACTGATGCCCCCTATATATGAATGTACTTAAGCCACAAAATTAGCAACTAGGTACCACCCTTTTACTGTGAAATCAATAAAATGTAAACACAAATTCTACTCCAGCAGTTTCTTTTCTCACACTTCCTGCCCAAGGAATTCCCTTCCATTTACTTGCTTCCCTGACAGCTAGAATTTCCAAGAATTTAAATGTAAAGTCAATAGTCATCTCTTATCTCACTAACTTGCATCCTCTCTCTCATGCTTCTTTCTCTGTCCACTCCACTCTCATTAGTATTCTCATCCTTATCTTATCCACTGCCTGACAACCCCCTGTAACCTGTCACTCTTTCTCATAACTTTCTTCCTATGTAAGCCCCTGCACAAGTCTGTTATATGATGTGGTTCTGGATTGCCATGATTTAATGTAGCTGCTTGAAATGATTCTAATAAAAAGAACATTTGTATATCAGATTTAGAGTGGCATTAATTCTAAGTAAAATGTCATTTTTTTTATTTTTATACAAAAGTTCACCCAATGCAAGGCTTGCAAGCCACTCAAGATAGAGGGTTACTGTTAAATTGATTATGATGAATAAGATACAAGTCACAGATGTGGTAGGATTGACTGTGTTTAATGACCCTTTAACCTCTAGCGGTGGCAGGAAGTGAAGATTACAAGAATGAGGAGGATAGATAGCAAATGACCTTTGACTGGAAGAAGTTTAGATTATAGCATTCAGGAAAAGTACCCACACAGGAGTGAGTTCCATAAAATATCAGTCCTTGGAAAAAATATGTTTGAGTGGAACTTTCTGTTGACCATGTCCACCATAGTTTATGAATATAGAATACAGTGCAGTACATAATCTGTTCAATGAAACGTCAAAGATTAACACTCACGAGTCAGACACTCTACTGAATCTGACTATATCACCAATACTTGGGAAAATATGGATGCCTTTATACACGTCGCATTGAATATTTTGAGCCTTCTGTTGGTGAACTATTAAATGAGTCAGCTCATGGCTGGCTCACTAGTATACAAGGGTACACAAAAACTCTAACACTTCCTCCTTATACTTGAAAGACAGAAGAAATCGGGTTGATTCAAGTCTGTGTGCATGACATATCTGGAACGTGAAGGCAGAAATAATCAGGTATACTTGGGGAGATATAATAAGCAGACTATATTTCTAGTGTTTTTAGCAATAGATTGATGGAAGTACCAACAGAGATGCAAGAGATGTTCAAATTGTTGATAGGTATTTCACTGGAGAAGTTACAAACTAGTTTCTCCACTCTCCTGCATAGGGAAATTAGTGCAAGTTTAAAATGGAAATCAGTGGCAAGGTTCCAATGATGAAGTCTGGAAGTGCATTTAAAAAACTGGTTACATGAAAAATATTTTAAAGACTTACCCTAGATAAGGTCTGTTTGGTAAAGCTGAAGTGTACATCTTCTTCAGTGTGGTTGCGATCAGGATTGCCTGTAAACAAATGGAAAGAGTAAAGAATCTCTTGTGTAATTTAAAGTAAATAAGACGATTTTGCTGTTGTACAGCAAAATTGTCTTATTTGTAGTGGGGTCAGGTAATCCATAATCCAATATAGTTATTAGCTAAATTTTGATCAGAAATTTTTTTTAATGTGTAAAGTGATCAATATGTACTACTCAATTAAGTGCACTGACAAAGGAGAAATTTTTTTAAAATCATTTTACTCCAGGAAAGGTTATAAACAGGCACTAAGCTGCTAGGGGTTACTTAGAGTGAAAGAACCAGCAACAACAATAAAAGAACAGAACTCAAGGTGGCAGAAGATGATGATTGACATTACATTTAATTTTTTGAAGATCATAGTTAACAGAAAATATTTAAAAATAAATATTTTTGCAGAAAATAAAAAAATTTTTTCATGAGAAGACTAAAGGCTTCTTTATAATTATGTATAATTTCAACAAATTAATTTGCAACAAAACTCAATATTATAACCAAAAGTGTATCTACAAAGCAAGACAAATATTTCTCTCATTCAGACTTGACGAATTTTTAAAGCATGTTAAAAAAATTCTCTCAAATGATAAATGTTACATATCCGGTTCACAGAGTTTGACAGAGGGGAAATTTTCTGTTCTATACTATGAGAATATAGAATAACAGAATAACATTCAAGCAATAAACAGAACAAGATTATTTGGGATATAAATCATTTCTATACTCCATGTAGTTCCAAATGTCATCTGCCCCCCCCACTTTTTTTTGTAGCAAAGATTTTTTTTTCTATAATGACAAATAGTTATCTATGCTGGAAGTGAATGTATGCAAACACTTGTGATCTAGCGCTTTCAAACATGCTTCTGGCCATTAGGAAAATCAGACAAACAATGTCATGTACAAAAAGATATCCAAGCACAATTCTTCACTTGGCGGAACATATTTATCATTTGTTAAACACATTTATAATCCCATTCCTGAAAAACATCTTAGACTTCTGGCCCTCTGCACTTCCTCATCCCAAAAGATGGGGAGGCATTTGGCCCTCTGCACACCACCATCGGAAGAAGAATGATGAGACATCTGACTCTCTACGTACCCCATCCAAGAAGAAGGGTGAGACATCTGGTTCTCTGCACACCCGCCTCATTCAAGCAAGAGGGCAAGACATCTGGCCTTCTGCAAACCACCAACCAAGCAGGAGGAGGTGCTATTTGCGCACCCCCATCCAAGCAAAGGAGGAGACAGACTCCTGCATGCCCGAATCAAAGTGTGTGCCTCTATCAAATAAGGGGGAGTATCATATGGCTCACTGCATACTCCCAAGCTATGCAAATTTACAGAGAATTGCTATGTGTAATTAATTTGAGAAGGAAATTTTTGTTACATAAGCAGGTAACAAGGACTTACCACATCTGAAAGACACATTTTTTTTCTTCTCTTGGTACCAGTAATGAAGTGAGTTATTTGAACCATCTTTTATTGGTTCGATGTTATAAATAACAGGACCATCAAAGACAACACCCCTGAAAAATTGAAGAGCAAAATATAAAAATGTTCAAAATTAAATTCTTGTAAGAGTTTGGTGAGAACAATGTTAATCACATCAGAAATTGATTGAAACTTTTATGTTTTTTTTTTTGTTATTTTTGTCACTTTTAATCTTTTCTTTTTCTAACCAGTATTTCTTACACAAAAAAAAAAAAAAAGCTATTGTAATTATTGGCACATTCAACATTACAGTATTATACAATTAAGCTATATACAATTACCAGTTGTCCAGGACATCTTGGTAAATATTAACTGGACATTTCAACTTTGCACAGATGACCTGAAGGATTTTTCTTTTTTGTAACATCTGGATTGAATCTTTCATACAATCATATACAGCATGTATAAAATTTGAAGAATATTTCACATATATATATATATATATATATGAGAGAGTGAGAGTGTGTGAAAGAGAAAATAAAATTCTGAAAAACACCTAATGTTTTTATATATTTATAATAATTGTATGTTTACTAAGAATTATTCAAATTGTTTTACTTGTGGGTTTTCAGAAAAAAATATTTTACTTTTTTCTTAAAGCCCACATGTAAGTAAAACACTTACTAAAGTTCCATAAACATACATATAAATATTACATAGAAATTTATAAAAACATTAGATGTTTTCAAAATCTTATTTTCTCTATACAGCAAGTTTTTGTATAGATTTTTCATACAATTTCACTTTATATATTTAAAAGTATGGATTCTTTTTTTTTTTTTTGTAAAATAATAAAATCGATTACAGAAACATTTCCTTTACTAAATAAATAATGAATGGCTTGAGATTATGTAGGTAATAAAAATTTTTACCTGATGCCATCACAAGTGCTGACTGCAACTTTGGATTTAATATCATCTTCAATGTGGCCATGATAATAACAGTGATTAGCATGCTACAATATAAAGAAAATCCTTAATTTACTTACAAGATAATGAATTGACAAAGTTCATTAAGACAAATTAATTAACAAATAATCTTTTTGAAAAATTCAGTTCTTTAAGACAAGATTAAACTCTTACATTATTATCAGTGAAATGATTTTGTTATTTAATTAATCTCCAACTCTTTACATTATTTGGACTGTTGCCCACATCTTTATTTCATATTCACAATGTTTTGGCCATTGTAGGCTCTGGCCTTCTTCAGGTGATATACACTGGAATTTCAAAGTGAACACTTTTAGTCCACAGGTGTATATTGTTCTATTTCCATGTGCCATGCCTCTTCCAGATATCTCAGTTAATTCCCTAGTAAACACAACTCTCCAAGTTTTTGTTTACCTCTGCTGTGGTCAGGTATTGAACTCAAAAATCTTTGGGTCAAGTCACTTTTAGATTACTTCAACCAATGCTTGTGGTCAAGGGTTTGATTCAGAATTCCAACCTATATTACCTGGAGAGAGCCGGAGTGTGCAACAGCTGAAATGTTGTGAAATATGACAATAAAGATGAGGACAATAGTCCAAACAATGTATGAATTGTAAATAGTTACATTACCTTATCTCAGAAATATAGACAGATAATCTTTAACTTTATTGTAGAAAAAGATTTTTTAACCCATATGCAAAGTCTGTCTAGAAAGTATTTGTACAAGAAATTCTCAAGGGATTCCAAATTACCAGCCTTGATGGAATTTAGGAACCACATTGCACTTGCATGAACAGATACTCTCCAATAGACTAAGTAGATCCATAGCTGCATCTTTTACTAAGAAGGTTGGTTCACTGCGTCGGGCCAGGAAGTTTTTCTTGTCGGAATCCATTTTGTGCATTTATAAATCTACTATTCGTCCATTCATCCGTACATTGAATACTGTTGCCATATCTGGTTAGGTGCTCCTGCTGTTCATCTTGAGGTCCTCATCTGAATCCATTTTGTACATTTATAAATCTACCATCCGTTTGCGCATTGAAATTGACGTGATATGGTTTCTCTCTGTCTTTTCTACAAGCTTTTTTTCCTGGTTCCCTTACCACATGCATTGACTCGTGTTACTAGATTGGCATCAAGGTTCCACCCTTTTATTGTTGAACTAGTTAAATGTAACTGCCACTTCTACTCTAACAGTTTCTTTTCTCATACCTCCTGTCTATGGAACTCACTTCCATTTACTCATTTCCCTGATAGCTATAATTTCCAAAGGAAATTTCAATTTCAATTTCAAGGAGATAAAAGATGACATGCAATATCAATTGCCATCTTTTATCTCCTTGACTGCCATCCTTCTCTTATCTTTTCTTCAATATCCTCTGTACTTTTTTATTCTCTCACTGTAATCTTCCTGCACACCAGTGGCATTTTTGTCTTGCTTGGGGTGAAATGATCATAAAATAAGTGTAAAATAATTTTGCATAAAGCTTTAGCATTTACAGTAATTATACAAGTTTTTTGGCTTATAAATATTTCAACTTTTTTTTCAAGTTGTTTAATGTGATATCCAATGGATATTGGCTTGAAATGAGAAATCAAAGAGCTGAGGTTGAATTCTGGTTGAATTTGTTGCATTCACTTATGTGCAAGTACCCTTGGAAAAGGTATTTGTTGTGGATTCCAGATAAGGAACTGCACAAAATAGCAAACAACAAAAACAGATATGGAGATAGAAAAGTAGGCTATATTGAACGTAATATACAAACTGGAATGTGGGTTAGTCAATTCAGAAATACTATTAGTAGAAATAAATATATATAAGTCTTGAAGTGAAATAGTATGTCTGGGTAACTTATTCTAGCTGAGTGGAGCTCGGAGCTAGTTGGGTGTCTGGGCAACTTCGGTATCTGTCAGAACTCTTCGATAACTGTAACGGATCTCTACAATTACTCTCCACTGTAAACCTGCAACTACAACTGAGATTCCAGATTCCAACTGCTGTTCTCTCTATGGAAGGATTATATGTACACTCAGTTGAGTCCATTATTATATATAAAAAATGGAGATCCCACAACAATATTAATCCATGACTTCTTCCAGCTATGGGTTGAATAGCAGGACAGATTGGGTTTTATAGCCTTAGTTGGCTGTCAGTCTACTGAAAAAAGAAATAGCAACCTACTGCAGGGAAATCTTCTGCCTAGGATCAAAAGAGACATGACTACCTAAGCATGTATCATATATGGCATTTAACTGATTGACTAAATGCTGAATTGGGTTTACATGAGAACAAAAGAGACATGTTTAGGTTTGCACATGGATTAAAAAGTAGACATTAGTTTGCGTTTGCATGAAGGTTAAAAAACAAAATAAAAAAAAACCAGATATAGGTTCAAGCTTGCACAAGATACAAATAAAAATGTTGGCCATAAATATGGGTTTTACATGAAAGTCAAAAGGTTCGTTTTAGGTGCCGACGACTTTTCCTCCTTCAAATTTATCCAAAATAGCATTATTTCTGTGCAAATGTATATGCTGAACTCAAATCAACAATTAGCTATTGAAGAAACTTACCTTTTTTGCTTTGAAAGTTCATAAAAAAAACAAAACTATATCTCGCACTTTTTCTCTCCCAAAGTCATGTAACTAACTGCAGAATGACGTTCTACATAGGCAGCAATTTTCTGTCAAATTTTCGTCGATTTTCTTCCTTTACTGAAACTTCCAGTGATGTACTTCCTGGTATGAGAGTAATAAGCGTAGAAATACAATAGCACATTACTTTCATTACCGGAAGTATCAGTAAATGAAGAAAAATCGACCAAAAATCTGCCAAAATTCGTTCCCATACGCAGTACGTTATCCTGCAGTTAATTACATGACTTTGTGTGAGTTACAGGAGAGAAAAAGTGCAAGATATAGTTCGTCTTTTTATGGACATTTAGATAAAAAAAGGTAAGTTTCTTCAATAACTAACAGTTGATTTGAGTTCAGCATATACATTTGCACAGAGATAATGCTATTTTGGATAAATTTGAAGGGGAAAAGCGTCGGGACTTACAATGAAAATTTACCAGTCAAAAATGTAGATGTAAGCAAAGTAAACAAGCAGTTCTTTATAGTCAGATGTTTTCTTTTTAGGATTGGGTTTCCAATTCCTTCTAAAGACCTTTTTATTCTCTTTCACTAGTAGCTGCATATATCTTAGTGGCATTATCACCATGATTGGGGTGAATTTATTAAAACAAAGAAAAGAAAAAGTTATCAATCTTAACCTGGCATATCAACTTGTCACTTTCTCACTGCCATGTGAGAATGTTATTCTTCAATATGGAGATATAGCCAGTATATTCTTGACCCCAATAAACAGGACAGACTATTCAATTGAATAAGAAGAGTTTTGGAAGCTGGGCATCCATTGAAAATAAACCATTTTTCTTGGCTTTCAATAAACAGAACTACCAAAAATATCAAGCATGTATAGGTTACAAGCAAAGGAAATTGGTGAGTGACATTTTTCAAATTAAAAGATTGGGAGATTACATGGATTGTGTAGAAAGCATTTGAAAGATCCAGAAATATCTTGAGTGTCTTTTGGTAAAACAACATACTACACTCCCAGCCCTGTCTCTACAGTTCAGATTTGACAACCTAGGATTTTTTTTTCAGTGAAAAACAACATTGAAAGTGAAGAGAGATTTCAATTCTCAGTCGAAAGTGGGGGTGGTCTAAGATATTTCCAATTGCCACTGAAAGCTGGGGGATGGAGGGGTAAGGAAAGATTTCAAATCATCACTGAAAAAAGGGGAAGTTTGAGGAAAGCCTGACAAGATATCTAGTGGTGATCCCAAAAGAAGACTTTGTAGATTGTTTTGAAAAGTGAAAGAGATACTAAGATCCTAAGTAGTAGTTATCAAGAAACACAGTTTGAAGAGGACAAAGGCAGCAATGCTCTAGGCAGGTTACATCTATTTTTAACCTATTAAACAACTGGACGCTCTCCTGACTGACCTTGTATAAAAATCAGATTTTTAAATTCTCAACATTGTTTAGTTCATATTTGAAAACGTGATCAATTTGACTATAATAATAATGTTTTTGGGGTCTGACTAACAGTGCAGAAGATGCAATCTGGAAACTGTGTTCAAATTTAAATTTAGACAGTTTATGTTCACTTCATGCCAATGCCTTTTAAAAAGGCATGAATCCATCTCATCTCTTAAGCAGAATGTTTTCTCTAACTTTATTTGTTAACCAGTTTAGGCAGAGGACAACTTTGAATTCGTATGAAGAGTGGAACTTCCTTCCAGCAGCCAAAGTGATGCCAATAGATATCAGTTCACAAAATGTAAGGCAATATTCTTGCAAAGCTTTGATAAGGCAAGTCATGAGTGGATGAAATAAATTGCTTGAATAATAAAAAAAACAAGAACACAGGGAAAAGAGTCTAAAAAAAATGAACCGCTCTCAAAAATGATTACATTTCTTTTCATACTCTTATCAAATAGCATTCTAGATTATAAATAACAAAATATAATTTTTCTTGTTTTTTAAATTTTTTAAGTTCTATTCATTTGATATACAAATTGATACCCATATACAACTCATATATATATATATATATATATATATATATATATACATACACACAGGGGATGCGATGGATAAATTGTCGTCAAAATTAAAAAAAAAAAAAACCCCTCCCCGACATCGCATTTTAACAGAAATATTTACCAAAAGTAGACAAAATTATCTTAAAATACTAAAGTGTAAATCTATTTAATAAACTTGTCACACTAGTGGTGTGCTTACTTTGTTTGGGGTGAAACAACTATATATATATATAATTAACTTTTTAAAACAATTTTTTATTTAGAATTAATATAGTTTACATTGTGCACATACATATATATATGTATATATAGTCCTGGGCATGATGATAAACTACATCCAGCAGCAAGGCCTCTGAACAGGAAGTTTAGGAGAGTGTGGAAACACCTCTTAATTGCTGTTGTTCCCAGGTCTGCCCTGACTCGAAATAGTAGCACTTGTTAGGGTTCCAGCTATGGGCAAATAGTTAACCCCCAAAGGTCATCTAAGAGAAAAAGGAAAAGTTAGGCTGGGTAAGAGTCTTTAGCTTTGGATAACAACTTATCTAAGAGAAGGAAATCTCTGAAATAAAAACCTCTACACCTACTGTATAGAAAAGGGTAGGCTGAACTCTCTAACCTTATTAGGTAATCTTCCTAGAGATGGTATCTCGATAAAAACACTGTCTCCTAAACTGGTTGGTGTTAGTAGGAGCATACAGCTGTGGAACTTTCTCGAATATTTCATGATGGTTAAATTACAGCGTCATCAAGAAAAGCTAGCATGGAAACGGACATTAAACAATGATATATATAAAAGGAGATATATTTGAAAACTAAAAGGGTCTTTGTTTATATTAACCACTATTCTGAATGGGCAATGATTTCCTACTTACAATCTCTTTGCAACCCTCTCATTGCGCTATGGCTATTTAAGTGGAAAACATTCAGAAAAACCACATTCTTTAGTTCTAACCTTCATGGCTATGACCCCACATATCACCAACATTTAGCAAGCCACCCTCATTTCTTTCATATTCCATACATGAGTTGTCAAGTTCCACTTGACCAACTTCTTCTCATGAACTGTTGCTTTGTGGAACTGATTCCCAAGTCTAAGGTTAACTTCCCCAACATGTCCACATAAGCTGTGCCTTTTACTCTGTAACCCTCTACCTCATGTGGCTCTTTGACCTTGTACAAGGTGAACATCATTGTACAAAGAAAAGAAAATAGGTGTTTAGCAAATGTAAATCTCAAGAGAATTACCGATTTCATTTATTAACTTTTTCTTTTGATGAGAAAATTTTAAAAAGTTTTCATAACATATTGGATTAAAGATCTGAAAAATTGTTATTTCTAATAATAAAGATAGAAGTACACAAAAGATATAATTCAGAATTGATATTTCACATAGAACATGCGATTATATTCAAAGAGAAAAAAAGTATCTCCAAAAAGTGAACTCTTAGGTACGTACAAGTTATCAGCATTTATTTTCCCCCACTTTAATAAAAATGCTGGAAACTTTTGCACATGCCAAATGCAGAAAAAACATATCACAAAATGTAGTAAAAGAATTTTAACTTTTTTTAATTTTTTTTCAAAATTTAATTTCAGTGAAAGTTGGCAAGAATTCTAAGAGAATACTCACATGTTCAGCTTTTTGTGGCTTTCTTATATGGAAACCTGTGGAATGCTGTTTCTTTATAATAAATGAATTTGTTATTAAATCTCTGCAAAAAAAACAAACAAAATGAAGTCAGTCAGGAACATAAATGACTTTGAAAATTAAGAAAAAAAACATTCATTTTTTTTTTTATTTAGTGTGTGTGTGTGTGAGAAAGACAGATATACTATAATGGAATGCATGTGAGAGAGAGAGAGAGAGCAAACGCTGGGTGTGGGGGAGAGATAGAAACTTACAAACATGTGAGAGAGAAACTTATAAGTGCATAAGAGAGAGATCAATCAGAGAGAGAGAGAGAGACCAAGCCGTGAGAGAGAGAGCAAAAGAAAGAGACCAATCTGTGTGAGAGAGAGAGAGAGAGAGAGATCCACACACTTGAAAAAGAAAGAGACCAATCTGTGTGCGTGTGAGAGGGAAAGAAAGAAAGCAATCAATCCGAGAGAGAGATCCATACACATAAGAGTGAGCTCAATCCATGAGAGAGATATGTACTATGAGTTTGTGTAAGTGTGAAATATACCATAAGTTTGTATGAGTGCATAACAGTAATCACCTACCTTGAGTGGCCCTCAAGCCTTTCAAGTGGTGAAATCCATTAAAAAATTACAATAGGTTAATTACAAGTAATTCACTGGATCTGCCTAAAATGTATGATTTAAGCGAAATTAAACTTAATACATAAAGGTATTTGTATTTTTGTTTGCTAATTCTATAAGAAATATTCCAATGTGCGTTATGGTGCAGTGGATATCAGCTTAGAATGAGAAATTGGAGAGCCGAGTTCAAATTCCAGTTGAATTTATTACATTGGGAAAGGTAATAATCCATCTCTTCTCTCTCTCTCTCTCTCACTATGAATTAATATGCAGGACAGATTGGGTTCTTATAGCCTTGGTTTGGCAACCAACCTGCTGCAAGAAATCTGCCCAGTCAGTCATGTCTCTTTCAAGACATGATCATCCAAGCATGTATCATGTATGGCACTTAAATGACTGAATGTATCCATTGTTTTTAGGAATAAATGCTGCTGGTATGCAAGTATAAAAAATAACACTTAGAGGGTTTGATAGATAAATTGTTGCCTAAATTTAAAAAAATAAAAATTATCATTTTCATGTCTCTTTTTAGGGTGATACACTAACTCCAATACTTCTCTAACAATTCTATGTCTTTTTTGTAGAACGATTTGTCTTTGGCCTCAAAAATACACCTCAGTTTCTAATATAACATCTTCATTGGAGACAAATCTCTTTCCCTGAAGCATTCTTTTGAGGTAGACAAACAGCCATTAGTCACTTGGAGCCAGATCTGGAGAATAGGGTGAATGTGGAAGCAATTCAAAGTGCAATTCATGTAGTTATGTTATTGTTGCAATCAACTTGTGACACGGTGCATTGTCTTGGTGAAAGATCGCTTTTTCTTCTTCATCTGTGACCATTTTTTGGCGATTTCTTCTTTCAAATGCACCAATAATGCTATAAAATATCAACTACTGATGGTTCTTCCTTTCTCAAGATAATCAATGAACATAATACCTTACCCATCAGAAAGCAATGCTATCAACACATGAAATTCAGATTTTTTCATTGTTTTGAAAATTTGTAACAGTAGCTTCACTTAACTGTAATTTGTGAACTAATAATCTGATTGGGCCAAATTTTGTCACGTGTCATTTGAAGGTTAATACTTCATAAAAATCTTTTTCTTTTTAATCATTTCACCCCAAGCCAGGCAGTACTACTACTGTGTGCACAGGGGGTTACATAAGAAGAGAGAGTTGAGAAAGATGGACAAGTTACAGGGGCTGTCAGAAAATGGGTAAGAGAAGGCTGTGAACCCTGGTGTGAAGAGAGCTGCATGAGAGTAGAGTAGATAGGGAAAAGAACATCATACAAGGGTTGACAGGAAAAGATGCAAGTCAAGGAGATAGATGGCAATTGACATTATATTTAAATTTTTGGAGATTGTAGCAGTCAGGGAAGCAAGTATATGGAAAGGGATTATACAAGTTGGAAGTGCAAGAAAAGAAGCTGATAGAGTAGAAGTTACAGTTACATTTTACGATTGTAAAAGGTTGGGACCTAGTTGCTAGAATAAATCCAGGTAGAGGGGGCACCAGGAAGCTAAGCTCATTGAAGTAGAAGCCGTGAAAGTAGGTACTTCCAATAAATTGCCGGAAAAAAAAACCCAAAAAAAAAACCAGCATCGTTTGAAGGAAAAAGGCCTCAAACTAAATAAAAAGTTTCATTGGTAAAATGTTTTTTTAATTAATTTACTATTAAGAGGATAGATCAAAGTAACTTTTAATTATTTTTTTAAATTTTTAATTCTTTCTAACACATTTGAAATTTGGTAGAATATCTTGTTTTTCTTTTGTCCGTGAATAACAATTTTTACAAGGGTTTATAACGGCAAACAATGTTACGCATGTCACTTTTTTGCTAGTGAAAGACACATTAATTTGGAAATTCTTGCAAAAATCAAATAATGGTCAGATTTTGATGAAAATGTCAGGACTTATTCAAAAATAATTTCAGTCAAATATGAATAATAATTTTTAGAAAATCTTGGTAAAAAACATTTTTTTCGTATGCCCCCACCATTAATTTCTAGAAGTGTCTAGAAAATTTGCGATCATTTCCCCATAATAATTAAATTCAAAAATGCTAATCAACTGTCTTTTTTTCTTCTAAATTAGCCCATTTTAAGAAAATCTGCTCTGAATTGAGAAAATAAAAGGCAATGAAACTGTCTTTTTTTTTCATTATTTAGATAAACTTTTAATTGGTTTTATAAACAATATATATTAAGGACTAGCAGTATAGCCTGGCGTTGTTCAGGTGTAATGAAAGCTTTAAAACTAATCCATGGTCCTGGAACTCAGCCTCAGCCAAAAGAATATTTGTGTGAAGTTTGGTGAGAATCAGATAAAAATTGTGGATTTGTATAAAGGACGTACAGACATAAGCAGACACACACACAAACAACTTGCATTTTATATAAATATATTATCGATTTTCTGCACTACTGTAAGAACTGCAACCTTGAAACTTCTGAATATCATTTCTTATGTCTTTGTCTCTGAGTGTATCAAATTTGATTAAAATCGGACCACTCCTTCTATAACCTGATTTTTTTCGATTATCGATATTTATCGGGGGTACCTAGCTAAGAACACGCGTAGATGCTTATAGTACAACTGTGTAAATTTTCAAGAAAATCGGTTCAGCCATTTCAGAGTCTATAGATAATGGATACACACACACACACAGACAAAGTTCCATTTATAAATAAGTTTAGATTAGATTAGATATCATAGTCTGAAAATATTTTTTTTTCAATAAATAATGAATTTTTTTACAAGAATTGTTTTCATTTTAATTATAATAATTTATAAAGTTTAAAAAGTTTTTTTTAAATTTCTTCCTTCATTGTTAACACTGCGTTGTTAAATTAATGAGTTACAACTATATTTACTAATCAAAAATTGAAAAGCTTAATAAAAATAATTTAGCCAACGGATTTTTTAAATAATTAAAACCTTTTCTGTGTATACTGATTACCCGTATTTTATTTGTATGGGTGGCCATATGTGATATTTATCAATTAAAAAGTTACATGATTAAAGGGTTGTCCTCCTTACAGGAAAAAAATTTCCTATAAACATTTGTATTCAGTGCCCAATTCTTTTCATTTCCACGTGTTTCTGAATCACCCGACAACAAGCTTCCCAAATTTCCGCTTTCAAAATTTAAAGTAATTTACTTCCTAATTTAATCATCTTTTACATTAATTGTGAATGTAGGTACCTTACAGAAATTGAAAAAGCATTCCTTTTTTTCTATTTTTTATAACCCATGTTTGGTCTGTTTTTCGTTTTACATTTCAATAGCCTTTTTGCTAATCCTACCATTAAAATTATAGCTTTTTTTATTCTGTTAAATTCCTACTTAGCATAACATTTCATAAATTGAGTTAGTTTGGTTATTTCAATTTCATTTTTTCTTATTAAATTGTAAAATTATTTTAAAAGTAAGTTTTATATTATTTTAATTTTTATTTATTCAAAAAGCATATTTAAATGTATGGCTATATAGCTAAACTAACTAAAATTCTATAAAATATATAATTGCTGAAAATATTATGTTAAATTTTGAATTTTACTATGTAGTTAAAAAACAAAAATTGAAACACACACATACGTTTGCATACAATTATGTCATGTTTAGTAATCATACATAGCATTTTGACAGCTTCTGTTTGTCATTAAATCGTTTATCACCTCAGATGACCCTGATAAGAGGACTACCATCATTAAGAAACACTTTTATCATACATTTCAGACAGTAAGCAAGTAATACTTGTTTCAAATCAGATTTAGGTAAGTTTAAATTTGTTAATTTCAATTAAATATTGTTTCAGCAAGTTACATTATATTTTTGCAAGATTTTTTTAAAACCAGGAATTGGCTACTGTTTGCAAAATGTGCCAATCAATGAAAAATGGCCAAAAAATTGAAATTTTTTAAAAAAATCAAACATATTTTAGATTCCAATCAATATATTTTTGGTTTGAAATATACCAGAGTATTTTGCTTACTGGAATTAATAAATTTAATTTCTTCGCTTTCAATTAAAGCTTCACGGAAATTTTTATTTTTAAAAATTTAATTTAAATTTAGGTATTGAAAATGAGTGGAAGTAACTATCTGAAAGTATTTGTAGAAGAGACAGAGGGAAGCCACATAAGTCAGTGAGAAAGTGATTGGAGCTGAGCTACTAGATAGAGATCGATCACATTATGTTGGATTTTGTCAAGAATCCTTGAAATGAATAGCAGGAGATATAGATTTTTTTTTTATTAGTGGCACTATTAAAATGTCAAGCCTGGGACTTATTGAGTGATGTGTTAGTGTAAACTGGATGATAGGCAAACCTAACCCCCTCCCCCAGCTTTTTGAATAGGAGTAGAGGTTTATGTCTTGCTTCCTTGTTTAGGATTAGTTTTCCAGTTCTTTCTAAAGCCTGCTTCAGCTCTGTATTCCTAAGGCTTGTTCTTTCCTAAACTAAAGTCTACATGAGTTGCTCATCGGCCTAGTACTGGGTGAATATTAGTTAAAAAAAAAAAAGTCTCTAATTTTTAATTCTAAGCTACTATTCATTACACATCCTGTCTCTCTCACTATAATGTGTGTGTGATAAAAATATTGTTTTAAAGTATGCTATATTCATGGGTTAAAGTGTTTGGTATCAGGGATAGAGAGTATATAAATATAAAAGTGGACATTAGGGTCAACACTCAGTGCTTAAACACAATTGTAAGGGTGTGTGTGTGTATATATATATATATATATATATATATATATATATATATATGACTATGTTCTCATACCCTGATTGAGCACTCTGGAAGAATGGTAGGCTTTGAAAAAACAGTAGCTACTCTAGCATCTATGCATCATTCATTCAGTAATGAATTAGAACACTCAGTTACTGGTGGGTGTACACTGTACATAACATGCTAAAAGTCTGCCTTCTTCTACCGAGCTCCCATAGCTCAGAGGTAGAATTGCCGACTGACATCAATTCAGTCGGATTTCAATCCTGGCTAAAACCAATCAAGTGTGTAACCATACTGATGAGCTGTGATACAGTGAAACAGATCTGTCTGCAGATGACTATATATATATATATATATATATATATATATATATATGTAGGGATGATAATCCAAAAAAATCTTATCTAATTAATATAAATTATCAATTAAATCAAAATAGAGAGCTCATTTGATATTATCCAGAGCAAATATATTGAGAAGAAAACTGCACACATAATTAAACAGTTATAAATCCAGAATTTATTTTAGCAATGTGAAGAGAAATCCTTATATAGTTTGGTATTATCCACTGTTTTAGACATCTACTAACGTATGCCCCCTTCCAGTCCAAACCTTATAGATAAAGGGAAGCTACTGAATAATCTAGAACTTAATAGAATTAGAATGCTATGATTATGCAAGGCAGGTTTGACTGGTAAGTATGTGGGATTGATCGGAAATTTTTCTTTTTAATACATGAAGACATCAGGTGACAAAAGAGCAAGAGGCTCAATTGTACTCATATCTAAACTGACAACAGCATGCCATCAAAATTGAATGTCTCAAGGAAACAACAGAATCATTGAAGCTAAGCAAATCTTTTTTTTCTCTAATAAACAAAAGAAAGAAAGGTATACACATTGCTTTAAAAAAAAAAAAAACAGACCCCCCCTTTCTCTGGTTTTATAGTTAGATTTCCTTAAGGGTGTGTAACGTCATTTTGTGTTTGTTTTTGATGAAAAAAATGATTGATGTAACAAGGCATTAGAATTGGAGAAGAATTAAAAAAAACTGTCAGCAGGAAGTTTATTGGGTCAGACATAATTTATAACAAGAAAATAATAATGAAATATCCACATTTTTGTAAGGGTGTGGGCCATCTTGGGATTGCAATTCGAAGTGAAAGGGAAACTTAAAGTTCTGGTTTTACAGTTCTGTTCTTGAATACAAAAGAATATCTGGAACCCAAGATCTAAATGAGTTGTCATGGCAACAACAGATTCAATGCTCAAGAGGAAGAGTATACAGGCTAAAATCAGGAATCAATTTGCCACAGCCTAAAAGAAAAATAAATGTGCATAACTCTTTGTGCCAATGAAGAATCTCATGATACCGAATTTTTATTGTTCTGAGAATGACTGGTGCCAAGTAAATCACATTTTAGTTCTTTCGTCCTTCCAACTCTCCTTCAGTCATTCCTTCTGAGGAAGTGAGAGCCTCAGAATTTATTTCTTAAACGACTAAGTTGAAAATATACTAATCATTCAATGTTCTATGTTTATCCATGGTTTCAGCCACAGCCAACCCCAGAATTAGAAACTTCATCAAATTTTATTTTATAGTATGCAAGTGTCAAAAGTAGCGGTGCTCATTATATAAAAAAACTATAAACTGCTTCAA